>JACDJE010000114.1:982122-1280988 GCA_016647715.1 Pavo muticus
CCGCTCCGCTCCGCTCCGCGCGAACCGTGCCGTGCCGATCCGTGCCGCCCACCCCGGCGCTGAGGCAGCAACTGGCGGCGGCTCCGCCCCGCGCCGCTCCGCCTCCGCCCGCCGGCCAGAGGAACGGCGGGGGCCGCCAGAGGTCGCCGCCGTGAGGGGAGGGCCGGCGCCCGGAGCTGCCGTGCTGCAGCCCCGCCTCAGCGGCTCGCCAGGAGCGGGGCGAGAGCTTAGCCGCCCAGCGGCTCTATGAGCAGAAACACTCTGCAAAACCCTGTCTAGATCGTAGTGCTGACGCCCCGAGGTTGTCTGTCAAAGATTGTTTTCTCTCCGTTGGGCCCACGGAGCTCCAGGCAAACTGAAGCACGCAGATAGTATCATGCCTCTAAAGTGGATAAGAGCCTTTAAAACGGTCTGGAGTGCTGTGGGGGCTCGTCTCAGGCTCGAGGCCTGACATAATAAGGACTGGATAAAGGTTTAATCTCCGTTCTGAATGTTACCCCCGTGGGTAGATGCGGCCCTGCATTTGCTCACAGCACCCCGGAGCCCAAGGCTTTATTAAGCGTCTCTTTTCACTGGGGCTTACATCAGCTCTATTTGCCAACCTGCCATTCCTGATGTTCCTTTTTGCTATTTGTTTCCTTTATAAATGGTATTGCACTTTACAAATATTATGCTCGCACTTTCACCACTGTGTTTAGTATTAGTAGGGCACGGGAGTGGGAAAACAAGGCCAGAGATGGAAAACAAAGCAGATACACGTCATTCCTGCAGGTTTTATCCAAACTGATGTACAGAGGATCAGCACTGACATTTGAGGAGGGGAGGTGTGGTGAGCTCAGGTAGCACATGCCACATCTTTCCCATCCCATAGCTGGGAGACATGGCAGGTGACTGGGAGAGCTTGGTGGGGGCTTGGGGGATCTGCTGCGGAAGTTCAAGTATCAGAGGAAAACAGGAAGGTCACCACGGAATTGAGAGTACTGAAGTAAGCTGACCAAGAGGAAGGAGGATGGCATATAAATTTGTGAAAGTCAAGCTTCATTAGCCTCATGGAATGATTTGTTTCACTGTCTTCATTAGCTAAAAAAAAAAGGGCCTTTCTGATGCAACGAGACTCAGGAAAGTTACGTTCTCCCTCTCATCAGTCAGTAGCATCCAGCTTTCAAGATTAGGAGTCAGATGGCTGCAAGGGCAAGCTCCCAGCTTCATTTCCCCAATGGTGGATTTTCTTAGAGGGATGCAGATGGAGAAGAGAAACACCTACTGCAGTTTGATCAGCCCTTGCACAAAAAAAACCCCAACTTACTGATGGGCACTGTGAAAAGAAAGGCACAAGTGGTTTGTGTCTGACAGGAAGAACAGCCCTGGCATTGGCCGCAGCAGCTGCTGTAAGGCTCAGATGTTGACCTGAGTCTCCGGAAAGATCTTTTCCCCTGTGGTACAAGACACTTTGGCTGATTTGGATATCAACGCAGAGAGAAAAAACATATCTGCCATTTCAGACTTCTGCCGGTGCGCCCATCTAACAGTGTGATCTACATCAGCTTGAAGTCTTACTGGAAAAAAAAAAAAAAAAAAAAAGTAGCATTAAAAGGTTAAAAAATTGGAATTGCAAGGCTCTTCAAAAATCTAGTCCTTCTAGATATCCTTAGAGCTAACAGAAGTGGAGCTGGAGGGGATGAAAGAAATACAAAAGCATGAGTAATTGGAATAAGTAAACACTGACTAGTTCCTTTTTCCTGGTGTTTGCTTTAGTCAGATTTGTGCATATAGAAATCAAGTGACGTGGGACTCAGCTCACTCATTCCACCCTCACGCTTCAGCACATGGAGTTTGCTAATCTAATCTGAGAGCTTATCCTAAAATAAAACAAGTGAAACCAAGAGAGTACCAGAAAAGATAAATAATGAACTTCTTCACAAAGCACAATTTCTGTAAGAGCTTGCCCTGAAAGCTGAACCTACCAGCAAGATTCCCAGGAATCTTCTCAGCTCAGGGCTCTGCAGGTGCACTCAAAGAGAAAGCAAAAGAGGCTGCAAGCAGCCCCCAAAACATGGGCAGGAGATTGGGAATTCACCAGCTACCAAATGCATTTGGCATAAAGTACGCTTAACTCAGGATTGCTCTCCTCTTTTGCTGGAGAACAATCTTACCTCACTCGGCCGGATGAAACACCAATAACGTTCAGAAAATATTACACATGCATTTATTTTGCACAAGCTGCTGTGTGCTGCAAGAGGGTCTTTCACTGGCAGATTGCAAAGCTCCCCCAAACTGTGTAAGGAGGAGCGCAGAATTGCTTTCTGCTGAAATAAAGCCTTTCAGAACAGCTAGTTAATAACTAACCGCAAGATGCACGGTAGGTTATTACAGGAAATAAGCTCACTCTCCGTGGAAGAGCAGGGGGACATGAAGTAAACAGAATGGTGCTGCTGGATTTTGGCCCAAACGATCACGCTCTACAGGCATGCTGACAGCAGGCACCGCTGGGTTTTTCGCTGGCATGGCTCACTGCCACTTGTCCTCTATTTCGTCCAAACTGCTGCTCCTCTGCAGGGCCGTGTCTTCATGGTGAGGTCTGAACGAGAGAAGCAAATCCTGCTGCCCGCAGAGCCACTTCCTGCAGCACGCGCTGTGCTTGCGTAGCTTCTGGTGGCCAAAAAGATTGCAACAGAGACAGCAAGGACTGAACAAACGTGTGCTCCTGATAAAAAACATCCATCTGAGAAAGCAACACTTGCAGACAGATGAGAGCATCTGTGGCAGTGCTTCTGTCAGCAGGAAGGCCCAGCCTGCTCGTAACGTAGACATTGCTGCAACAGCGTGGAAGTTGTAGCCGCTGTGAATTTCATCTCTCTTTCACAGCAGAGCACACCCTCTTAAAATATCTTAGGGTTTTTAATCCTTTGGTGAATTCACAGTACTTCTATGCTGTCTTTTCTGCTCTGAAATCTCAATTGCCCTTGCCTGTGGTAACTCCAAAACTCATTGCACTATCCCATTTTCTTTCCTAGCTATCGCCTCTTCACTTCAGTGTCAAGTACCACAACAGGAGCCTCTCTCATTAATATTTTACTTGGTCGTGACTAATGCAACCTCTTCAACATTACTCTCCACCCTAGCAACCAGGTATGCCTGGGGTTTTCAGTTTGAAAACAGAGCAATGTTGTCATAAAACAGTCTACACTCTCCAGAGGTAATACAGAACACTTCAAAAACTACTTGGACATTAATTTGCTACGGTTGTGCGTTTCCTGGATCATCTTTTCTACAAACTGAACCACAGCTTTGGATTTTGAGAAGTCTGTTTTGTGCTAAAAATCTACAGGTTTTCTAACATAACCTCATATAGCTGCAGATGAGGACTCATGAAGCTCATTTCAATAGTTTCTTTCTTCCTCAAAGTTAGACATTTGTTAGTTGACTTTAGTTGTTAGACAACTCAGTGTTGGCAGAAGAACTTCCCTGTGGATCAGTGTAAGATAACACATGCATGGGAAAGTAATCCAAACCAAAGCTCCTCGATGCTGAACCTGGAAGTAGCTGTCACAGCCCATGAAAGAGATCCTGAAGTCACTGTTGACAGTAGTCTGAGATCATCAGCTGAGCGTGGGTCAGCAGCCAAAAAAAGCCAACAGTGTTGGGCAACATCAGAAAGAGCGCTGAGAAGGACAAAAGGCATCTCTTAGCTGCTTTGTATCGCCTTGGCGTTCCAGGTACCAAGTCCGGCTAGTGCATTGGTCTCTCGCAGAGGATAGGAACACACCCTTGATTAATCAATGCAGATGTTAGAATTAAACCATGATTTGTGATGAGCCTGAATTGGTGAAACATGTTTCTGCTGCCTCCAACCCCAGAAAACAGCAAGAAGAGAGGTGTAACTTTGACATCCTGGGGCAACAAGTTACGCTTCATTCTGAAATAGTGCCATTAGCCAATGTCTTAAGCACTATCTCCTGATCCCATGGATTATAGGTAGCTAAAGATTACTCCTTTTGCCTTTCTAAACAAATACTTCACAAGTACAGCCTTGCATCTCTATCAGGCTGTTGCTCAGGTTTTACAAATGCACGATGGCATTTTACCAGTCACATCCTCGTGCTTTAGGATAACCCCAGTACTTGATTTAAGATGATTAACACGCCAAGAGGTTTATTTAGAATGCATCTATGTCTTTCCCTAGAGGCTAGTTACATTGCCTTCATCTGCAGTAAAACTGAACACCTCTTTGTTGACTAAACCCACTGCCAATCCGCATTTAAAAAAAAAGCCTCTTCTATTAAACAGTATTTTGCTCCTTAGGTTTGTCTGCGAATCAACAGAATTTCAACCCTTAAAAAGTAATTTAACCTGCACGGATGCTGGAGCCAAGAAGGGATTGAAAGATCATGACCATGCTGTTGGAAAAGAGCAACAGATTTACACATTACTGAAGTGTAAGCCTGCTCTGGCCATTGTCTAGAGCAGGAGTGCCAGCTGTGATCACAGCGCTTCTTGACCACGTTTTATCTATGTATGGTTACACTTGCCTGCTGTAGAAAAGTATTTGAGAAAAGTTAAGATTTCACAAACAGTTCAAGAGAAGAAAAATGTCTGCTGAAGGCATGTAACCCTTTAGGCTCCAAGAGCAAGTTCTTGGCTAACAAAACCACTCAGTCACCAAAGCTAAAGAAGAGGCACTTCTATAGTTGATGTTTCACTCTAATAAGAGGTATAGCAAAATGCAGTACACTGCTTTCACTTTAATTTATCGTCTATTGCTCCAGGAGTTCAAAGAAAAGCCAAATTTGTTAAGAGATGTGTGTTCAGAATGGGGAAAGAGAAGCCAGTGACACAGTTGCTTTGCAATGCCAGTGTTTAGTTTCACACCTACATTGTTATCCTCCCTGCTGTTATAAAGTGTTCTGTTATTGGAGCGAGCAGCAGTGATGCAGCACTGATTCACATTTCAATGTCTTATCTAGCTGTATGACACTTAAAGGAAAATCCCAGTGCAACTGCTACACAACTGCGTAGAATCAATCCCACAGACCCCTACTTCAGCTGCTGGCTGACCCATAAGCACCAGAAAGAGGTCCAAATCGCTAAGGTAGCCCTAAGGTTTTCACCTCCACAGCAGCATTGCCAACGCCAAGCCCCACCAATTGCATAGCGCTCGGATCCTCCTAGCGGAGCGGTGTGTCATTGCAATGCTGGCCTCTGAAATCCACCGAGCTGAATGGTGCTCAAATTACATCGTGCAGGAAGTACCTCATCACCTATAGCTGCCTTCTCTTCCAATAATTCTGATTTTGGAAGCACTTCAGTATTCGGCAATCACACTATTTCGATAAGTCAGAATTAACTGCTGCAAAATCAATACTTGAATTTGTTCACCTTCCTAACAAACAAGTTGGAAAATAACGATGTGAAGTAGAAACACGCTTTTACTCTTGGACAGAAGTCCTTTGCTATTTGTAACCATGAAAGACTGTTACCATATTTTCAAGTAAGAGCTCCCACGTGATACGAAGATGCACATTTGCAAAAGAATTTCTTGACGGTTTCATCTTGGCAAAGGTGTAACTTATGATATTCTTAAGTTTTGTTGAGGAAAGCACTTCCTCAGATTTCAGAGAACACTGGATCAGCCAAGCACTCAGACTATCATGAGATTATAACCTACTCTGCTATGAAGGCCAAAAAAAAAGTAGTACTTTGAGGTGCTCTTCAAGACTACTGGCAATTTTATTGACTCAAATTCAGGCATCTCTTTTCATTATTGTGTTCTAGCAGCTCACATCGACAAGTAGCGAAACTTTTAGGTACAGTACAGAAAACTGTATGTGCATCGAAATCAACCATAAACACTTGATGTCAACATTTCTCAGTGTGACACTTCTCCAAAACAAACCCACCAAGACATAAATCAGCAAAGATTCTGCTTCTGCATCTTCTCCCAGAAAGAAGAGCTTCTCATGGAGCCCACTTTCCTGATGCTCAAGCACCACAAAGTGTTCTCCTGTCCAACTGCAGGAAACAGTCTTATGACTCAGAAGATCCATTTCAGGACTTCATCTCTTAAAACACAAATGCAGTTTTCAGTGAACTTTCATCCCTTCCAAAGCAGCCAGACTTTACTGCTAACAGGAAGTCTCAGAAGGAAAACCCAACCCAGACACAGGTTTATGGTTACAGCAGCACTGGATTACAGCACAATTCTTCCTCGGAACAAACAGCACACCTATGAGAACTAAACCATTACAACCTTGAGATCAAGATGAGCTCAAATGTGTGCATATGAGAAAAACACAGAAATATCCAGTGCCACATTCTAGTAATACAGAGAGAACTTGGTTTTGGATAAAACAAATATATTTGATAATTTAAGATTAAAACAATTTTCCATATGCATCAGTACTTGGGCAAGTAAAAAAAACCAAGAGGTACCTTTACAGTCAAGACAGGAAGAGAAAGATGAGACTAAATATATTGGACTGCCATTTCTTACAAGTAGAGGTCTCTCACAGACAGCAGCTGACCCCACTCGAGTGCTCTACCTGCAAACCCCCCTTCCTTTAGGTCTGTGCTGCCTACCTACTCTGCTTTCTGTGCCTTCTGCCGAAGTTCAAAGTGCTCAGCTAAGACCTCAGTCTCAGAGATTCTCACACTGAGGATAAGCAAATCAATTTTTTTTAGTCTTAACCAGTTGTAGCAAACAATCTTAACAAAAATGCAATTCCTACTGCCCCAATTATCTGGAAAAATCTTTACGGTTAACATTTCAACTTGTTGAGAAGACATTTTCTCTAGCTTTGAGGTAGCCTTTCTCTCTCTTGACATTAAGAGCTTAATCTTACACAAGCTGCAATTATGCTAGTGGACCAGGTTTAATACAAAACTGCCCTCTGCCATCACACTCTTTGGGTTTTGCTTTGTAGTCATTTATACGTTGACAAATCAAAAGCTAATTAAAGAGACTTGTGGCCATTAATGCAACTGTGTTAGATAAGGCAGACAAGTGCCATACGAAAGGAGGACACGAGTCCTCCTTGTCTAATGCTTCCTCTTCTCCATGTTTCTACCTGTCACCAAAGCCTGTCAAAGTTTGTTCTTTTGGTAAAATCAGCTGATCCACATTAGCAGTGAGCCCAGGAAGGCAGGAGCTATTTAAGACACATAGAGCCTAAGGCCACTTAATAAGGAAAGGTGTGCCTTCTCCCTCCCAACAGTGGGAAGCATCTTCTGGAACCAGCCAGAGCAATGAAGAAGTAGGTGGGGTTTTTCTCTTTTAGCTTCCGGAATAAATCAACATAGCCTCCCTGTCCTGTGCTCTGGGGAAGTTAGCTCCACTGTCAGAGACTGCAAAGGAAACTAAGGCTTTCTAGCAGTAAAAACAACCCTACAACCCCTCACTCATCACTCTGAGCACTTCATATCCTTCCACGTGTTTATTGAGAAAGTTCTCACAGAGATCATCTTCCTAATCCTGCTCTCAATACAGGTCTGCAGCTCTGGTAGTACATTCATGATACCGCACGGCAGTAGGGTCAAGTTTCAACACTGCTGTAAAATCAAAGGCAAAGTTGCCCTATAGCCCCATCGTGCTATAAGCATTTTACATTGTCTGTTCATAATTAGCAATTTTAAACGTGTTCTTTTACAGAGCCCACACAAACAGTAGTGTAATAGGCCAAACGTGACACCTGCACAAAATGCAGCATAATTACAAGTTAAGCTGCATTTTGGCACCATGATTTCTTTCTTGCCACTGCCTTCTAAGCAGAACTCTATCCAGACATACAACTTTCAAACCTCTCAGGAACGTTAAGGTCTACCTTCTGAATTCGACTTCTACTGAACGGCGTCATACATTCTGTGTGTCAGTTTAGCTTCATACTCCATGAGAGGGTACACACACATTGCAGGACAAAAAATTCAAACTATGACTAGAGTAAATTATGCACTGTAGTGATTAAAACAAGACAAGCCCCAGAAAAAATAAACATGCCTGACGTATAAACTACACCGGAAATTCTTCAGTGACACGACAACGAATTTGTGGTTTTTCCCCCAGCGAGCAGAGGATTTGTCAGACATTCATTTTGCAACTGCTACTGTCCACTCTACGCCTCCTTCCTCTTGATGATTAGAGGCCCAACGTTGTCGCCAGTTTCGTCGTTGTGCTGTGTGTGAGAGCCATCACACAGCGGGAACTGAAAGAGAAAGAATGAGAGCATATTAAGTGCATATAAAGTACACTCACAGTCAGAATTAAGAACCTACACTGGAAGTTCAATGGAATGTCTTCTCATTAAATCCACGGTGACTGCAGATGTTAATTTTTGCACTGGCATTTCAGGTGTCCCTGAATTTGGGCTGAACACTAGTTCTGTCCACGGGAGCACACAGCGGACAAGAAGCTTGTTAGAGAAACAAAGCAACTCAACTCCACTACATTTGGTGTTCCAGCCTCAGGTGAAAATGCAGGTTGCAGCTGAAGGTCAGCTCAGACTATCTTCAGTTTCTTGCTCTCAACCTTGCCCAACACTCCATTTTCCTGAGCCACAGCCAGAACTGAGTGCAGTTACATAAGTTAAGTGGGGAGAGGAAATGCAATAGAATTAGATCCTAAACTTTTTTCCCCCACTCCAGTTTCTCAAGTAAAAGGACAGCTTCTCTAGCTCATCTCTTACTTAAGAGAGACACTGACAGATTAGTCCTGCCACCAGACAGCTACAGCGGCAGGCCTTCTTTGCTTCATCTGACAAAGCCAGCTTATCTCACCAACACCAAAGTCCATTTGCAAAAGCTGGATTCTGTATCAGGATTTTGACCTGACAATGGAAATAAAACACACTTCCCGCTGACATGGTTATTCATCAGGGGCTTGTAAGGGTAATACTGAGGAAGTAATTCAAAGAAATGTTTGTTCCATCAACTAAACTGGAACAGCCCGGTCAGAGCAAGACCCAGAGGGACTCCTTTAACCAGCTGTGACTGCCCAGGTCCCGGACTGCTCAAAACTACTCTGCTCCCAGACAGCTCTTTTCATATGCAAGAGCCAAAGGACATTCTGTGAAGCAAAAAGAGTTAGATCAGACCCCAGCACTTATGTTTTAAGGCCTGTGCCCTTTCTGCAGAGGAAGCTCTAGAGACAGTTGCGTGTATCACACCAAATTTGTATTCAGTTTCTATTTTGTTTGCTTCGAAATAGTTGGAATCAAAGTTGGACATTATTAAGCTCGTGCCCTTAGAACATCAATATTCCCTTATGGTTACCACCAAACCAACTCTGACATTCTGGTGACCACAACAATATTCATTGCCCAGTCATAGTCCTTGATTAAGAGTAACGCCCAATCACCCGTGCTTAGCTAGAATAAGAGATTTCCAAGTATCACGTAAAAGCAATATCCTGAAGACAAAATACTAGTGAGAAAGAAACATTCTCAGAGTACTAAAAATAAAGGCGTATGCCTGCAGGGTAGGGTGGAAGCAGAAGGAGCGGTGAGAGTTTTGTTTTTCCACAGCTGCAAAATGTCAAAATCCATGCTATAAATGGCAGGTGAATTTTCTAAATAAAGAACCCCAGATTTTGGAGAACAGTCACGTAAGCTGATTCACACAGGAACTTCATTGTCAAATCAGTCATTAGTGACTCTGTGAGTAGGTACTGACAGACACTTGGCAGAAATTAAATCCTAATTCATAGGATATTCATCAGCTTCTCACCCAGATGTTCCTGGCCAGCTGTTTCTCCATACAACACCACAGTCTATCTGCCTTTGCAGAAGACCTACCCAGCTTACAGTAGAAACATCTCACAGGCCTCAAGAAGACAGGCCCGCGGTCCAGCTGCAGCAACAACATCACTTGAAATTTGCAGGTGCCAAAAATGGTGGAATTCATAGTCGTTAGCTAGTATCAAAGTGTCTTTAACAGCTACCAACTTGGACAGCTTTGCATGCTCTGGGCCAGCTGGTCTCTAACCCACTAGCTCCCAAAGGATGGAACTCCAGGCACAAAAAAGCAAGCTGCATACAACACCAAGAACGCTGCATTTTTTTTTTTTTTAGGCATCTACTTAGTCACTTTCAAGACTGAAGCTGGGCCTGACACAGCATGTTTACCCTTGTTTAAGATACAGCAGGCTAGCAACAGCAGCCAAAGCTCAAGCCCTGAGGGAATCGTGCAGTGGTCTGGACAGCTCAGTTTATTTCCCTTGACACCAAACAAGTTTGTTTCTTCTGATGCTCTGCAGCAGCACTCAGCCTGCAGCCTAGAGACTAACACTGCTCTGGAAGACACACAGATTGCAGATAATTACAAATAAACCAATTAAGACACCCCTCCCCCCTCTCTTTCTCAATAAAGCTTTAAAAAAGTAGAAGAAAACAGATGCTCTAACTTTAGACTGATTACTGTCTGGTTTTAAAACAAAACTCTTGCCTCTACACTGATAATTCTTAACAGAGGGTTTTTGCATGAAACTCAACAAGCAGTGCTATGCAGCCCCTGCACAGCACAACGCTGAATAGGAAAGGGCTGTTTAAAAAAAGCTACCTACCACCCACTTGGACAGACTGCTACAAACCAAGGCAGATTTATCTGAAGGTACCACGTTTCAAATAAATAAATGCTTTCCACAGAGGATCAAGTATGCATTAGAACTTAGGCCAGCACAAATAACAGCAACAAACTAACAAAACCTCAAAACAACAACCACTCCGCTGAAGTACACTATTTCAGGAAAACCAAACAAGAAAAACACACAACTGAGGATTAACTTTTTTTTTTTTTAAGCATCCCAGAAACACTCTACTCATGTAGTCCAACTGTTTCTTCCCAGTACAGGAGGAAAACCATACGAAGCCAGCTGGAGTGCACACACACCATCAGCACACTGAAATAACCTGTGGTGCACGATGCTACAGGTTCCATTAACAGCCTCGTGCCTCAGATTAGGCTTAGTCTGCTGAGACAAGCTTACACAGTCAAATAATGCACGTTCTAAGAACAGACTCATTATATGATATCCCTCATCTCCTTCCTTTTAGCATGAGATTACAGCAGCCTCAGCAGGGCAGTACGTTCCTGAACTGACAATACCCCTCAATACATGGCAAAACATATTCGATCAGATTCTGATTTCATACAAAAAAGACAGTATCAAACAATAGCTAGAATAATGGCAAGAGCTGCAGTGCAAACCCTACATCCAGACATCCCCTCTATTTTCTAGAAGAGGAGGCAGTTAAGTATAAATACCAAGGGTCAAGTTACAATTTTTTTTGTCACAAGCACTGAAGGAGGTGCCTACAGTATTTTAACCTGAACTAAACTGCAGTTCAGATACTACCACCAACTGCAAATACTTAGCGCAGCTTTTTTTCTCCACCTTTCTCTTTTCTGAAGCTGTGGCACTCAGAGCAGCTTCCAATTCTGGCTCTCAGTTGAGATTTAACCCACACATTAGCGCCTTGACTTAAAAACAGCTTTTAAATGTGTGCCAGTTGTAAACAGACTACTCACTCCACTTTCTCTCAGTACAGAACCCAGAACTAGCGCTACACACACATTAAGTAGATCTCAATAGCATCAAAGGTCTCTCATCTAACTCAGATTTAAAGCTAATCTTAACAGTGTTTCTGAAAGGTTAGGTATCACGCTTAACACTGAAGTTAAGCAACTGTGGCACGTTCATATGCAACCAAGTTGGACAAACCCAGACTGTGGTTCCTGGGCTCTCCTTCATCTGCCAACAGACCAATAATTTTGGATAAACTTCAGTGGCAAAATGGGATCTGATATTTACGACTGATTAGTCTATAGAGCAGCTGTACTCTCAAGTCAAACTGCTTCTTCACAGCCACAGAAACATTGTTTTTGCTATTAGTGCTGATCTGAAGGTTTCACTCTGCATAAATCCACATAGCTTTAAGGACTGAATTACTGCTACATCTCACTGCAGAATAGCTTATGTGAAAAGAAGCTAGTTTCTGCTAAATGAAGCACTAAAATGGTTTTACTGAACAATGAATAAGTTTCCCAATGCTGTTGATGTGCATGTTTCTCTTACCTTCTTAGATCTCCAGCAACGACAGTACACAGCCTTGTCTCCCAGATCTTCCATATCAAATGCATGGACTACCTTGGGGTTATCCTTCTGGATATGGAGATTCACCATTGCCTTGCAGCATTTGTCTTTAGAGAGAAACTTTTTGTAAGCTAGATACCCGACAGCAGCTGCTCCAGCAGCTAAGGAGACTGCAGCAATCCATTCAGCTAGAACAAAAAGAAGAAAAAAGACTCAGTTTGCTGACCAGCATATTCTATTAAAACTACTCCCAGCAGTAAATGTCTCCGTGTTCAAGGCAATACCTCTAACATTCCAAGAGATCTTTCTGTTCTCTAGGCAAAACTAGGCATTTTAGAACAATATTTTTTTTACACACACTGAGTTAATCTGCTCTTTTCCACTGACCAGAGCCCTCTCTCACCTCAGTCCCTTCTAGATAAGGGTGACGATTAAAGTAGCAGGGTAGTTTGTTTTTTGGTTGGTTGGTTTTTAACCTTTTCTTCATCAACCTGTGACATCAACGTTGGAAAGTACGGTGTTTCCAAGTTCAGCACATTAAACTATAAGCAAAAAAGCCTGTTTAGTGTTTCAGTTCTAGGAAGGTCACTAAAGACAATCACACAGCATCAGCAACCCAAACAGATCCCTCCAGGGTATGGGTACTGAGTAACTTTTTTATGTAACGCACACTGCAACCAAAAGAAGTTAAGAGGTGTTCGGCAATGGGGAAATTATTTAATTTACTAGCACTCCACAAGAGTAAGAAAAAGCAGCTTAGATTAAAAGCCTACTGTGGTGGTAAAGAACATGGATCCAAAAGGATTATATTTAATGGCACAAATTTAACCAGATTAGGTCCTGGCTCTGTGGAAGACAATTGCCATTAAAACCGCCCCTACCTCCCACCTGCACTTCTTTCCCCATCTTGTAATCCCTGAGAACTTTGCTGTTTTGCTCAGCTGTTATCATTTCCTTTTCTACAAGGACTTTTCCTATTTTTTGTGGCTCTATTGTTTTCTCTCTGCCTCATGCTAATATCTTGGACTTTGGCCTAATGGTTCTGGCTGCCCTAACAGCACTTGCTTTTTTTGCCTTTCATCCACCACCTCTGTGCACACACGTACTCCTGACATATATGAAAAGAGTCCAGCTGACTCCAGAGACAAGCACACAAAACAGGAATTTAAGTTTCAACACATTTACACAACTTAAGAAAACTAGAACAGCCTTCCGCTGGGAATTTTTCTTTTACCCTTTAGAGTCCACATTGCATTAGAAAGATACCAAGCCAGATGGTCTCACCAGAGCAAGAGACACTACTGTGTTGGATCTAGGATAAGGAATCAAAAGCATTTATAAGCTCTTGCTGCTTTCCAAGGCCAGCAGACCATACTGATCCACAAGTGTCTGGATGTAACACTAAACTAAGTGTGATTAGTCAAATGTCTGTATGATGAAAGCAGCCCCGTAAGATTAGGGAAAGGGGACAGGCAACTTTACTAACTGTCTTACTAGGACAGAACAAGATATGGAAATCTTTTGAAGTTCATTTTCTTAGTAAACAAAACGAAAGAGACCAGCAGACACTGAGGCTTACCCTGCAAATGAGGGACAAACCCTCCCCGTTACTACAAGGTGATGAAGTTAAAGATGGTTTTCTGCGTCTTCATATCAAACAATTCAGGGTATGTTTCCCTGCTTGGAGCCTTCTTAAAATAAAAGGCCCAGAAAACACACAGTGTTCAAGCGTATAGTGTTTCTCCTTACCTTCTCTTTACAAACTAGCAGAAATAATGCATTAATTGTGATGCTGTAGGGTAAGAACTGAGGAAGTGAAATTAAAGGAAAGATTCCACACAAGTCAGCTTTCACTTAGCAACACAGTCCAAACTGATCCAAGGGACAGTCCCCGCTTACAGAAGGCAGCAGAGTTCCCCACAAAAAGCCACCACAGAGCCCACAGCACCCTTGTGCCTTGAGCAGATTTCGAGGAGCAGAGCAGGGCTACAGAGGGGAGGAGGCACCAAGCCGCGCTGCTCACCACACACACCGCTAACGGCCCACCGCTGAGGCCACACCGCGCCGTTACGCGGCAGCCCACGCCCCAGCCGCCAGGCGGAGCCCCGCCCGCGGCTCCCCAGCACCCCGCAGGCTACAGAGCACATCCCCTGCCGTATAGACCAGGCCGTTCCTCCCTCATCAACGCGCAAGAACCACGCTAATTTCCTCAGCCTGCTGATCCCCACGCGCCCTCAAGGCCCTTCCCTGCTCCCACAGACACGGCGGCCCTTCACAGAACCCCCCGCGCCTCGACCCGTGGACCCCTCCCCTCACAACCAGCCGCGAAGGGCTCAGGGTCGCGCGCCCGCAGGCCCTGAGGGCGCTCCGCCGCCACTTTGTCGGCAAGGGTCTGGCGGGTAGGGCCGCGCCCCTTCCTCTCCCACGCAGCCCCTCAGCCCCGCGCGAGCCCACATCCCTACCCACCCAGCACGACGCCATTGTGCCCCAGCCCCATCGCTCCCGCTCCGCAGAGGACACACGCAGCTCCACAGCGCGCATGCGCCGCGGCCCGCCCCTTTTGAAGGCCTCTACGCAGTGAAAGGGGCGAGGGGAGGAGCAACAAAAGGTTGCGGTACCCCCAGGCATCGAGGCTGATGAGCGGGCAGCGGAGGTGTACACCTCCAGGCCGCAAGGGGGCAACAGTTGCCATCCTGCCGCTCTGTTCACCGATCACGTTACCCAGCGTGCCCCGAGATAAGCGGACACAAAGGGCCTGGCGCCCCTCCCCGCACTGTTACTTCCCGTTCCGTCGGCGCGTGCGGATGCCGTTAGCCGCCCGCCCCGCCCCGTGCCCGTCCTCCCGCCGCGCTCCTCGCTGCCGTCGCCTTGCGCTCCCATGGCGCTGAAGCGGATACAGAAAGTGAGTGGGGCTGGGGAGGCCGCTGAGCTGCTGCTGCTGCTGCTCGGGGCGTTTGGCGGGAGGGCTGTTATGCAGTTATCTCCGTCAGGAGTCGGGTGGAGGGGAAGGCTGGGTTTCTCAGTGTGCCGCGGTCGTCCTCCTTGCTTTGAGAGGGGCGGACGTAGGGTGGGGAAGGCGGAGGGATATTGCAGCGACAGGACTCAGCAGTGCCTAGTTAACCTTGTAGCCAGCTGTGGGGTACCCCGCGGGAACGATGTGTGTGGATTTTTTGTTTATCTGTAAGTAATGTTTCCTGCTTTATTATGCTGGCCCGTGATGTCAGAGTGGTTGTTGGTGGTGTGCCAGCAAGGGTTGAACCGTTATGCTGTCACATTGTGTCGTGACAGATGGCAGCAAGAGGGGCGGCCTTATGACATGGGGTCTGTCATGGAAAGGCTTATGAAGCAAAGGTGTGTCCCCGAGTTCCTCCATGCAGATAAAATGGCACCCCTTGGCGTTCATCGATGCTTGCTGAACTTTCAAGGAGACCAAGCGGTGGGTGTGAGCACAGTGAGGCTGCGGGGGGTGTTTCTGCAGTGGCGACAGTGGGGCACCTCTGCTGGCACAGATACTAAGGAGCTGCTGTTCATCGCTAGCTGCTGTTCAGCATTGCCAAAAATATGTAGTTAATGGTGGTGACCGTGTTGAAAAATAGTGTCTTGTAGCTGAGAATTTGCTCTATCAAATAGCATCATTGTGCTTTTTATATCTATAGCAGTTTCCATGGAAATAAATAGGAGGCGTTACTTTCGGAGCAACCAACATGTAAATGACTAAGTGTTTTTTTTCCTGGCAGTAAGCTCTGCTGTGCCCCTATGTGATGTGGTAATACTTCGCATTTTCTTGGCTTTTTATTTTCTCACTTTTTCTTCAAGAACTTCTCTAGTCTTGTGTTTGGAAGAGGGGGATTGTTCTGAATACCTGCTTTCCTCTGGCTTATTTTTGTTCCATTAGGATAAGCAGACAAAGCAAGTGGGAAGTCTGGTGGTGTTCTGGCATTTTTTTTAGTAGCTTGTGCTCTTCTAAATGAGATCTTCATACAATAGGATTGTTTGCTGTATTTTTCTTATGCTTTGCCTGTGTAAATTTTCCTTCTGCTTTAGTGACCTCTATATGTACTGGAAAGCCATAGCTTTCCTTAGTGTGACATTTACAAGCTCTGTGTTCAATAGATGTGAAATTTATCCTTGAGAGAGAGCATTTCATATCCTGTTAGTCTTTTTAGATTGCTTTTCTGTTCTTTGAAAGTGAAGAAGTGCTGACTTCAAGGTTGTATAAGATTTCCTGGTTATGCAATGGCTTTCATCTGAAACGTGTAGTAATACTGGGGAAGGAGCTACTGAAAGAGTTGAGGTTAGATCCAAACCTGGCTGCTTCTTGCTTCTAGTTTGCTGCAGGAATGCCTGCTGCTGGGTTGCTTCTTCTCAGTAACTCCTCTCATCGCTGTCTGCTGTTATTCCAGAATAGATAAAAACCAGTGCTGAACCAGTTTGCCAGCAGCCTGACTCCAGGGCCGTTTTGTAACAAGTCACTTGCTGTGGAAGAGGAAAGTGGCAAAGAAATAGGATAATTTCCAATGGGAAGTTGTAATGAGGAGAAAAAGTTAGAAAAGACAAAGTATCTTTATGTCACCGTAGTGTGTAGAGCACTCCTTAAAATGATGAAACTGAGAAAAACTCATGCTAGATGAGATTTGTATGACAGTTTGCCGGTCCCACCTAACTGCCGCGTGTTTCAGCCTGACCTTAAAGGTTATGGTATATGACAAGGGTAGCAGGCAATAAGATCTGGAGCAGAGGAAATGCTGTAAGGATTTTACAGTTTTACAAAGTTCCTGGGGGAATTCTGTTGAGTACTAAGTGCTGTCAGCACAATGGTAGTGCTTGGGAACTTGTTAGCCTAGATACACAGCCTCTGGTTGAGGCTGGGTAGTTTGAGAGTGGTTCAGAACTGTGCATTAACACAGCTGAGGGGCTTTGGTTGCAAGCCTGAGTGTTGGCAGTAATCGTGGTAGTCTGCCTTGTCAGAATGGTAGCACCTATGGAGGAAGCACAACTGCAGCATGCAAGTATCAGTGTCTTTTGTTGCACACCAGTTGGGACTGCTATCTAAACAGTACTGCTGCTGTGGTCTGTGTCGTTTGTGCCTTCTTTCATTGGTCTGCTTTGAGGGACTTCATAAAGGACACCCTGCGGACTCGAGGGCTGTATACTGATAATGGAAGGATGTGAAAGAACAACGCGCTGCTTGGTGGGTGTTGTTTATTCCAGATGTTGGCAATTATGTAAAAGAAAGCCAATACTATAGGTTTTAGTTGGGAGGGATATTTTCAAATGAGTCCTTATGGTTACCGCCTCTGGAAATGGAGATGATGTGAGGTTCGTGCCAAGTAGGAGATAATTCAGGCTGCTGGGTTATGTAAGTTGTATAGGTCAGCTCTGCTTATTGGTCCTGTGTGGAAGCATTTCTCTGAGATTCCTGCTCTGAGTTCTCTCTTGACTTACCTAATTGTGAGGTTGTTATCCTGTCAGTTCTGTGTTACAGCTGGTGGGATGGTTTTCATCCTAAGTCCTGTAACTCTGGATGCCCCTCTAGTATTAGTAAGCGGCTGATGTTTCCTGTGGTTAATGAAATTATGAACTGCTTACAAAACCTGTATTCACTTGCTCTTCTTACCAGCATTAAAAAAATTGGATTTCTTTACTTAGAGATTTTGAAACCAGCAGCGTCTTCTCTGACACATGTGAAGACTGGTTTGAAGATAGCTGTTGTTGTTCATCCTGTCAGCATAGTACTTGATTGTTTTTCTCCTGCCACTCAGTAAGAATGGAGGCGTTCCAACGTTCAGATCTGCTGTTGAACTAAAAGTCTGTTTGTTTCAGGATGTTTCATATGCATAGATGGGCAGGACGTGCCAGCTTACATCTTTATGTTGAAAATAACTTGGGTTCTGACTATAAGCTGTTGAGCTGCATGCTTTCTTTGGGTGGTAATAAACACACTAAGGAAACTTTTGGATCCTTAATATAAAATGTTTTCATTTGCTTCCAAAACATCACTTGTGATATTACAGAATGGATTTGGCATTACACAGTGCATTAAAATAGGTTAAATCTTTTGTTACTGGAATGAAACTTTAAGAGGTGTTGTGATTAAATATTTGTTTTATGTTTACTAAACTTGGAAAGAAAAGAGAATCCTTTAACTTCAGTACAATCTGTGCTTTAGTTGCTTTTCTTCAGGTGGTTCCAGTCGCTATTAATATAGGAGCAGAGGTGGCTGTGTGCACTTAGTACGAAGCACAGTGCATGTTGTGCAAGAGATGAGGAACGTAGCTGATAAATTTCAAAACCTCTGTTTTAAATAATGGTGTGGGAAAAGGCTCTGGATGTGGTTTCATGTATCTTAAAGAACTAAAATAGCTTTTAGTGATGCTGCTCACTGTCTATTTCTGTTTCCTGATAGCCTGCAGGCTTGTTTAGCAGTAAAAATGAAGAGTATTTTTAGGACTCTCTTATTAGTACTCCTGATTACTGAGTATCCATAAGTACTATGCTTAAAATGTCCATCTCCTTGTTGTCAAAGTATCCTTTTCAATCTCATTCCAGTGGCTTTGGAGGAGACAATATCTAACTGTATTTAATGAGGCACGTAACTGCTTGAACAGCTGCTGTCTTCACCAGCTTTACATTTCTGAAGTATATTCTATAATATGCTTCAGCAGTGAGCACTTGTCTGTACATAAAGACATAATTCCACCTTTTACAATTTAGCGTTGTTTTACATCAGTTAAACTTGACTTATAATTTTTTGTCTCACATTGTCCACAGATCTATTACAGAGTGCGTGGTGTGATGAGTAAAAGGTGTTCATTTGCAGGCTCTGCTGTGTCCCTCTTCAGTAGCTGATGGTTAACATCTCTAACATTGTGCTGCTGTTCCTTTTTTAGCAGCCCCGGTGCCGGATCCTGCTTACATTCAGGCTCTGTTGCTGTTCTGTAGTTTGGAACAGGAGGAATAGTTTGTTGCACCTGTTAATTGCAGCCAGTTGGTGGCACAGAATTAGCAATATTTTATTCTACTCAGTAATTTTTTCAGTGCTTGAGAGGATTAGAAGACTTATACCCAGCAGTGTCCTCAGCTTAGTTGTCTTCTCTATCAGAGTTGATTATGGCTCTATTGGGATAAAGCATGGTGTGTGTTGGAGCTCCTGATGGGTGGTTTTAAGCCATGACATTCGCTGCTGAAACTGTATTGCTTTTGCGTGCTCTCACAGAAGATGTTGCTCTGGTGTATGCTGTAATTCACAGTGTTGAGTTTCAATTTAAAAATGGGATCTATATGGCTATGAGTTACAACTCCTGTTTTTAGCATGCATACATCTAAGTCTTGAACCAGCATTTTCTATACCACTGACTTAAAAATATGGGTGTAGTTGCTGCCTTGGGGCAGCCAAACTTTATGTAAGTTGTGAAGCAGCTTTTCTCTTTATTCTAGGGAACCGTCACAGCTGTTCTGTAGTTCAGCTCTGGACGCTGGCAAATTGCTCTGACATGTAAGGAGGCAGTCAGAATTTCTCCCCCAGCATTCCAAAAAGCGTAGAAAAGCTTGAAGCCTACCCAAGTTGTACAGCTCTCCAGATGATTTACTCAGAGTGCAAAGCTTCAGCAGCATAATTAACCGTACAACGCAGAATGGTTCTTGGACTTTTATCTCTACTTGATCTGAGCTGCTTTATGCCAAGTCTCAAACTGTTATGCTGTCAAGTTCAATTTACAAAGTTTGGTCACGTTTGTGTTTCTGAAGCACATTAGTGTCAGTAGGTTATTTTTGGAGTGGAAAATGTGGCATGAGTTTGGTCTGTTAGGGTATGGAAGTTTGGTCTGGCTGTTTTTCATAGCTATTAAAGCTTTCATAATGTCTGAACATGGCTTTCGCTTAACGCGTTAGGTTGAAGGGAGACTTTTCTTCATCCCAGTTGGGAAATAACCTGATTAGATTGATCTAGGTCTCATCAAGCTGTGATTAAAAACATGCTTGTATTGTGGGCAATTGTTACTATCTTTAGCCTGAACAAGCTGGAAGTGTACACCTTTCTAGTTCCTACCAGTTTGGAAGCACAAGTGTTGATGTGAATTAAGGAACTAGTGTGATTTTGGGATGTGTGAAGGTCTTGATGAAAGCATCCAACAAATGGAAGTGGTGTTGTAGGCTTGTGACAGCAAGATGAGGTGCCTGCCTGGCAGCTGTTGTTAGGCACATACACAAGGAAATGTGTGCATGTATTTTAGAGATGTTGAATCGAACCCTTTTTCCCAATGTTACTTTTAAGTCAGTAGTCAGATATAATTGCTTTAAGATGGAATTTCTCAGTTTTGAGTTGTCCCTTTTGGCCGCTGGTCTTGTGCAGATCACTTTCTTACTCTCGCTTTTCTCATGTAAACTCAGTCTTCTCTTGTTGGACCTTGTGTTGCAAGTCGGAGCAGACAGTAGCAGGAGCTGCTCATGGAGTCTCGTGATGCCTGGAAATTTGAGACTTGTTGACTTCTTGTGCAGGCAGTGAGTTGGTTACCCTTCTCTGTGCTGCTCCTTCATGACATTGGAATCCACAGATGAAAAAGCAGCTGCGCTTGGACAGGATTCTGCTCTTGCCTCTTAGGCTGAGCCTAGGCGGGGTGCTGCTTCTGGTACAGGGTTCCCCCCAAGCAATGAAGCTGGGGGCTGGCAGTTCACCCTAGCTAGCCTGAGCTGTTTTAGTACAGCAGGGAACTCTGTTTTCAATCACATAGTTGGAGTGACTTAGCAAAGCTGTAACCACTGCTTGCACTGAAGCGGCTGAATCTGCTGCTCTTCTGTAAATGTGGGGCCAAGAGTTAGCTGTCAGAAGTGTGCCGGAGTTGCGGTGCGAGGCGTCTTGTCCTTGGTGAATGAGCTGTCTGGAGGAGGGCACTGTGAGTCGTTCACTGGGTGCTGTAAAAAGATAAATATATCCCAGCAGATGGAGTCCACTTTTGACCCTTCACCTTGTGCAAGAGGTCTGCCCATACAGCATACACTAATTTGACTTGGGGTCACCTTGGTGCTTGTTTAAGCCTTGATTTTTATTTTGCAACAGTATTCTTGATGAATGA
Source organism: Pavo muticus (assembly GCA_016647715.1). Taxonomy (NCBI): domain Eukaryota; kingdom Metazoa; phylum Chordata; class Aves; order Galliformes; family Phasianidae; genus Pavo; species Pavo muticus. The sequence goes on from JACDJE010000114.1 coordinate 1,003,273, forward strand.
TTTTTTGGGGGATGGAAATGCTTCCTGTTATTCCTTCGGGTAAATTTCAGGAGGTATTTTCTGACTTGCTCATGTTTGTTACTGGTTTAAATATGTATCGTCTTGGTTACTGGTTGGGTGACTTAAGAACAGTAACTTAGCACACATCTTTTAGCTTATTGCAATGCAAGTATTTGAATGGGACTGTTCAGTTTACAGCAGTGCAGTTCCTAGCAGCTTGGAGTTGGAGTAAGTATATAGCTTGTTCTTAGTGTAGTAAAACTTCAGATATCAGAAGTAATATATCGAGTTAAACAAGGAGAATGAACTACATGAATGCCTGACCTGTTTAGTATTTGATAAAGACGACTTAGGTGAAAAACTGAGCTGCTTCTGTAGGATGAAATAAAAATTCTAAATTAGGTGAGGCAGTGTGAACTTGAGTAGAAATCAAGTCAGCTGACGTACCAAAGCTGCTCTGAGCACTTCTCTTAAATCCCAGCTTCCTTCTGGATTTTCCGTTAGTCACTTTGAAACAAAGCATGTAGGGAATTGCATCGAGGTACATTAAGGTGTATAGCTCCTATTTCTGTTTTTTTTCTAGTTCATTTCGCATCCTTTCATACTTGATAGGCACTCTGCAGCCATGTTATGAGCCGGTTTAACTCAGTGCATGTGCATTGATTAGGCCCATACATTAATCTTTTGTCAAATCAAAAGCTAAAGGAACAGTTGGATTAGCACTTACATTTCTATATTAAGCACTGAGTTTATAGAGAAATCCATTTCTTTATTTCTTTCTGTCAAAGCTTCAGTAGATCCAAACATATTATGAACTTGCTTGCAACTGTTTAATACTTGAAGATATTAATCTATAGCATGATATGGTCTTCAGCTGCTAACCTATCTGGAAGAAATCTTTCCTTTATCAAAGGGCACTTCATGTTTTGATTACTTTCAAGATGTTATAGATCTACTTAATAAAACCTTTGTGTATTCATTTTGAAGAGATGCTGCTGTGTGGTGCCTGTGTATGTAATTACCAGTATTTGTGTGTTACTTACAGGAACTGAGTGATCTGCAGCGAGACCCCCCAGCCCACTGTTCTGCTGGACCTGTTGGAGATGACTGTAAGCTCCTCCTGGGACATTGCTGGGGCTCACCTTATTTCAGTTAAGAAAAAGTGTGGAAAAGCTCTCATTATTTTATCTTTTTGACTTGCAGTGTTTCATTGGCAAGCCACTATTATGGGACCTGTAAGTATAAGAACTCCTTCCCCCTTAAAAAGTAGACTTGTTTCTGTTTACACATTGGAAGTTTTCATTTGGGTTTCTGTTAACGTGGCAGTCAAATTCAGCTATGCTGTGTGCTGGCTAACCATTTTGGGGCTTACATTATTGGTTTCGGTAGTCTGGTAATAATTTCTTCTCTTAACTGATCAAAAAAGTCTGTCGTCTTCTGCCTGAATTTAGGGATGCTTAATGAGTCAACTGCAATGCTTGAATTAGTTGCAAGATCTTTTCGAAGATCATTACAATTCTGAAAGATAGAGCCATCTGAAAGGAGAAATAGTTGACATAATCCAACGTTGAAGTTGCTAACTGTCAAGAAGATTGGTGTTGTACAGGGTGATCTGGGGGCTTTTAGGATTTAGCAGGGAGTGTGATGCGGCTCTGGCAAAACTAGGTGGCTTTTGGGAACTCTAGGCTAGTGACTGTGAGTACTTCTGGTTTCTGTGTGAGAAAGGTGTCACTCAACCCAAAGAAAACCTCTGAAAGATGCTATTTATGATTCATGACACAAGAAAGGGCAACATAGCTTAAGAACAGAATGTTCTAAAGGAAAATGAGCAGGGGTGTGAGCAAGAAGAATGAATGAAAACATGACCTCAGAGAAAGAGTGCTTACAAATACCGGGGCAAGAAGCTGGTATTCTTGGTGTTATTCTTTTGGATGCAGTAACTTTGGGGGGAAAAAAGCTGGTTCTGATAGAGGGCTGGAAAATGGAGACAGTGCTTAAACCAGTGAGATGCAGTGGTGGAGAAAAGCGAAATTGTGACTCATTTGGGACTATTTCTGCATTTTCATCACAGTTGTTCTGAAGCAGTTGAAGATCAGTGAGTGTTTTGTCAGTGGCAGGCTGGACTCTGTTGTGATGACACAGCAGGAGCTCTGGTGATCATGAAAAGCTTTTCTATAGGTAGTAATACTTTTGCTCCTTCAATGGCAACATTGTTCTTTAACAACTGTGCTCCTTCACATAGCCAGTCGTTCTGCTCTTGACCTTCTGCACTATTGAAAGGTGAATGGCAGAACAGCAAAGAATATCCAAGAATATAGGGTTACAAAAAGCTTGTGTGCTATTTTGCTGCCAGTATTTGTATGTCTGTCCTGAATGACCCAAGTAAGGGAAATACTAGCATTTAAATTCCAACTTAAATAATAATAATATTATTAATATTAATTATTATTATTATTATTATTTTTAGTTCACAATTTACTTTTCATATCCTGTAGTGGAAATATTGTCTTTCCTTCAGGTTCCTCACATTTCTGTAGTTGAGAATAAGAGCGAGCATCTCTTGCCAGCCTTTCTCAGCCATAACTATTACCATGTTATCCTTTGTCTCAATAATGAAAGGAAAGAGGAGTGCACATTCTGTATGTCTTCTGAGGGGCCGAGGGGAGCATAGGACTAAAACTCACTTTCAGAACTCACGTATGATGTGTGTAAATAGGATAACCTCTTCTCCTGTCTATGGGCATCATCCAATTTATGTACCTTACCTACTAAACAGTGTGACCTCACTTTACCTCTGGCACTGAACTTGTCTGATCTTAGCTTATTTTAACTTTGACAAATCAACTCAGTATGCATGCAAGCAGCCGTTTCAAACCTAATTTTAGGTACAGTGGCAGTCTTCTAATGTTACTTAACACTGGCTTCTTAACAGCACTATATATAGACTGCCTTACATTGCGACACTGCATTTTGAATGCAGAAGGAGACGTCATAGCACACCATTTGTGGTTTTATATCGTCTGTTGATCTCTAGAACTGCATTTCTCGTTGACTTCTAAGGTGTGAACATGATATTTAAAAAAAAAAAAAACAAGCCTGCATTTGCTCCCGTAAGACAACCCACAAACTTCTCCCTCAGCTTTGCTGAGGCTGGATTCCTCTCTTGCTGTTTTGAACTTCTCAAGCAATAAGAGAGATTTTCAGATTTTCTTCTTCCCTTGATTTGAACTTAAAGCACTGCTCTCTGATGTTTAGCATTGAGACTTCTTTTGCCAACTTTTCTAGAAAATAAGAATGAAAAATCTCTTCAACAGATGACTGCAGCAAAGTTATTTCTATCTATTAACTGTGTGCAGCCTGGCCGTAAACCTGTGCACATGTTCTCTAACAAAATGCATGTTCACAGATTTGTGCAGGTCACAAAGATGTTGTGTGTTTTAAAACTCCCTGATGTCATCATGATCAACTGAATTATGTTGGAAAATCCTACTCTTTGCGTCTGCAAAGAGAAACCACTTCTTGAGGTGAGTATATTTGTAGCTTAATGATGGAGGAAGATCCTGAGTATAGCAGAGCGGCTGTGGCATTGCACAGAGGCAGGATGTGGAAGACCTGCTGTGATCTTTGTATTCCCTTCCGGGCTGTGGAGCTGAGCTCCAGCAGCGCCTCGCAGCCCAGATACAGAGGAGGGAGCTGGTTTGGAGCTGATGGACCAGCAGTTTTGTAGCTCCACCAGTCAAACGCTTCTCCCTCCTTAAGCCTCCATGCAAAGGGCAGCACTCAGTAGCCACGTTGGGCTACTGCAGTAGTAGCCATGGCTGGCTCTGCTGTAGCTTTGCTTTCCAATGAGAACGTTCAGTATCCTCAGTATGGACTGTGTACTGGGGATAAGAAAAGTTTTCTATGATACTCATTGCTTTGGGAGGTTCTCTGCCACCTGAAGAGAAGCTCCAAAATAGCTGAAATGTATTAATGGCTGTTCTTTTGTTTTTTTCCAGCCTGATAGCGCGTATCAAGGGGGAGTATTCTTTCTCACAGTACACTTTCCAACGGACTATCCTTTCAAACCTCCAAAGGTGAGCACTTGGTCTGAAGCAGTTCTTAGGTCAGAGCTTTGTGTCTATGTCCCTTTTGTTTGGGGCTCGCTTCTGTAATTAAAACCAGAAAGATAAGGATAGAGTACATGTACACTGGATGAACTGAATCCTAAAACTGAGTGATAAAATGCACGACTTTACAATGGGTTGTGTTGGATATGGAAGATGTAATATGACTGGAACTGAAGAGAGTGTCAAGGATTCCAAATGTAATAAACAATTTGATGTTAGTTGTAAATTTTACTTTGTTTAATTCCAGATTGCTTTTACAACAAAAATATACCATCCGAACATAAACAGTAACGGGAGTATTTGTCTTGATATCCTGAGGTCACAGTGGTCACCAGCTCTGACTGTATCTAAAGGTAAGCTCACAGATGTGCTAATGGATTTATGGCGTTGCACGCACTAGTGGTTTTTCCTTTGTGTTGCTGCACTGTCCTAGGGGGCCAGTGGGAGCTCATTTATCCTGCATGTTACAGAAGGGGTTAATTCTATTGGAATCCTTGTTATGAACCAGTATCTTGCACAGCCTATTTGGGGTGTCACACGGCATCATGTATTACATAACAAGGAAATGTTCTAAAGCAAGTTGAGAGAGATGAAGTATAGTTAGTCTGAAGTGCAGTTTCTCTATTACAGCTGACTGTGCATGCAGAAGTGAGGAGAAATCTGTGAACAGAACTGTAAAACCAAACAAATTTGAATGTAAATGGGAAGAACTAGATACTGACATGTCGGGGGGCCTCTTTGATTGCTTATTGAGTTTTCAAGATGGTTTTTGGTTGCTTGAGCGTACTTGTGTAGACAGATCTTAATCACACCGTATTTGAACAAGAAATCAATCGTTCTGATTTACATTTCTCTAAGATGAATTTTAAGATGTAGCTGTTCTCTAAATCATCGGTAGGAGCTATATTCTAATCTTGTAGTTGAATTTTCTCAAGCTGGTACACTAGATTTTTGGGAACATTGAGGTTATAGCCTTTTTTTGTATGCTTTTTGTGTCACTTCAAAAGCTGCTTCAAGTGTGGCTGCTGTCACTGTTTTTCTCAGCCGTCTCCAGAATTCTTAGCCACACTCGTAGTCGTATTACACAAAGTTGTCACTTGACTCCAAAGGTTAAGTAGTGGCACATCTTTATTGTTAAGAGTTCTCAAAATTGTGAATCTAACAACAAAAATAAAAACCAGTGGATTCTTATTGTAGCATCAAATTCCCTCTCACAACATACTTTGGATTGTAGAATTGTGTGCTTTTAGTACTCATATTGGTAAGTTTAGAGTTGAAATGACCTGATGTGCGTGTGCAGAAAGTATTAGAAAAATCAAGTATCCCTGGTGCAGTAGCAGGAATTGAAAATGGAATCATGAGTGAGTAATACAGTATTTCGCCAAATGACAGTCAGGCATGTATCAAATAAGTGAAATGTTCACTGAAGGAAAATAATGGTCAGCACAGGAGTGGAGAAGGGTTTGCATGATAGCCGAATATTAATGATGATGTTAATTGCAGATAGAAAGGCTTTCTTTGAAAAATATTTGTGTTCCGCAGTCATCTGTAGTCTGTTGTGTGTTGATAGGCTAAAACATGGGAAAAAGATGACTACAAAAAGTATAGGTGTGTGGATCGTGAGTTCTGTGGGCTGTTATCAGATAATGTGTTACACCTAGAGAAATGCTGTATAAACATTCCTGAGCAGAACTGCTGTCTGAAAGCTTCATACTCGTGCATTTGCTTTCCAGTCTTCCTTTCTTCACTTTGTGTACTGGAATATCTAAAGGACTATAGAAACCAAGTGAACTAACTTGTTTAATCTGGTGTCTCTTTGATTTAGTTTTATTGTCCATATGCTCCTTACTTTGCGATCCTAATCCAGATGATCCTTTAGTACCGGATATTGCACAGATCTACAAGTCAGACAAGGAAAAGTGAGTATAACACAGATACACGTGTTTGTGTGCTACTTGCAGGTGGTGGTTGGCTATGCAACCTGTCCACTTCATTGAAAAATCTCTATATAGATATCTATATTGGATACTGAAATGTTGAAAAAAATCCATTAGTAAAATGACAAGCAGGAACCTGTAGGCATAGCAACTGTTAGGTATTTTTTGTTCCTACTTGCATAAAATGATCATACTGCTATGTTTGTTTATTTTTCTTCACATAAAAAGTAATTTTCCAACTAGGAATTATTTGTTGTTGCTGCAGTCTTCTACGTCTAAATCCTGTGCATTTAGTACGATGTTGAGGTATGAACAGTGAACTTACATTTTGGACACAGTTTTATAAATGCGGGATAGAATAGTACTTTGCTTTACTTAGTGTTAAGGATCATTGTCACATTCGTTACATTTTACAACACCTTATGGAGAGAAAGAACCTCTCCTTACTTTGTGGAACACTGTGGAACTTAAAGCAAGTTTCTGATCTTGGGAGGGTAACATGGGCAGCAGGTAACTGAAGCGCTACATGCTTGTGGACCACAACTGACTTGGAATTGGGATGTTATAAGTTGATGTAAGCGTCTGCTCTGGGGTCTTCAAGCGCTGAACATTCAGTATTTTCCATAGTTCATTGTTGAGGCTTGCTGACTACTTGTACATCACTCCTATGGAGGGTTTTGAAGTGCTGTGATACGGCTGCCTGCCTGGCTGAACCCCCACAAGATCAGATAACTGATGTGAAGGTCGCTTGCAAGTCCAGGGCTTTGGCACTTTGGGAGTTGTGTTTCAGAGCGCTGTGTTCACAGGGTGGCTTCTTTGAGCACTGCAGCTTTGAGTAGTGACATCTGTGGATAGCACAGAGGTAGAAAAGCACCTTGTAGAAGATGTTTGGTACCTATGGGTTATTTTTAGTACTGAGTTACTGAAGATCTCTTGCGATGTATGCACGTAGCCTATTGATTATTGCATATCTTCATAAAGATCTGAGTATTATTTTTACCTTGAGGACTGGACAGAGAAGGAGTGAGGCAGAAGCTGCATGGAAGTCTATGGTCTGGTATTCTTTTCAGAATGAGCACTGTTAAGAGTCTGATGCTACTGAATAATGTAATCTGCTTCAGGAGTGATTGATCCGTGGCTTATACCACAAAGCAGGTTGTCCTCAAGTTGAACAAGCTGTGCCTCAGCTTTCATTGAACCAATTACTTCAGCCTCCTGTTTGAGGAGGAGGTGGACAATGGGCATTTCTCTTTGCAACTTGAAATTTTATAATTGATACTGAAAGTGAGAAAAGGTGCAATTCTTGACTGTAGCTCTGTCTTTTTATGCATCACTACTAGATTTTGAGTATCCTGTAAGACTTGGGAAATGAAAGATAAGGCTGGTTACCCTGAGCAGTTATGTATGGACATCTTAGTATAACTAAAAATCCAAAGACTTGCATGGTAACATTCTTAGGAAAGAAAGCAGTTAGGACTGGGGTTGGCATACTGATCTGGAGAATTGATTTTAAAAACGCGCTTATCAGCATTTGCTCTGGATGACCCAGAAGGAAGTGCTTCTAGTCTGAAGATTAGAATGTTAGTAAATGCAAGGAGCAGAGGCAAAGTTACAGACCCTCTAAAGACACCTGGCTTTGGGAATGCTAGTCATCTTCACAACAAAAGGCAGAGACCCAAGACTTATAACCTCGTCCACAGTGCTTTTCAGGATATTTTCTTTTCAAGTTCTGAAATGCAGGATGGAAGTGCAGAATGGAGAGTAATGATAATAATCATGGTGCCTTCCATCCCCACCCCTTCCAACACTGGTTAATTATATTGAATTTCACACAACTTAAACGTGTAAACTTTGTCAGACTGATAATAGCATACACATTTGGGAATAGTTGGCAACTGATTCCACCTAATGTACAAGTAAGGAAAGCAGTTGTGAAATGCAAGTTCAGTATGCGCAATGATAGGCTTTTCAGTGCAAACCTGTGAGATTAGTTTTGAGTTAGAGTCTAAATAGCTTTGATGGCTAGCCTTGAAAACCAAACATACCCTTTGTGTGCTTCTTTGCTCTTAGAAATGTTAACATCAAGTGTATGTTAAGAAGTGAAAAGCTCAATGGGATCTGCATGAAGTAAATAGGTGGCCATTGTCCGTGTCTCACTAACAGCTCTTCACTATAATGCCTTCTTTCTGCACGTACAGATACAACAGACACGCAAGAGAATGGACTCAGAAATATGCAATGTAAACTTGTGAAGACTTTTTCATACACCACAGAGTACTGTAAGTTCTAGTTTTTTTCAAACTTAGAAGGAAATGGAGCACAGTTTACTGTTTCAACGTACCATCATGCCCCTTGAATATTTTATTTTTCCACCCATGTAAGTGTGTTTCTGGAGCAAGGGAAAACTTCCAAAAATAACCTTATGACTGTGACGAGAATATTTATCCTCTTTGTATGCTTTGCAGAAGACATTTATTATGGTTTTTAAGAGTTGGACATCTGCATCTTCAGACTACAAGATCCTTAATGCAGTTGTAAAGCAGCCAAATTATTTTTGCTGGAAAAAAGTAGCTGTTTTTAAGTGATGAATACTGTATGTGTGTCTTTAAGATATATTGTCTGTTTCCTAAGTGTGTTTGGATTTCATTTTGCTAGTTCACTTATATAATTTGTATTTTTAATTGTATAGACTAAATATATTTTATTTACGGTGTAAGTCATTTCATTTTAGACTGACTTTCTCGTGCACAGTATTGACAATATACAACTGCTAGTAATGAGAGTAATTGGGATATCCTGCCCTCTGGCATATTCTAAAGACTGACTGCAGATTTCTTAAAACCTAAAATGATCTTTGCACTGTAGTTCTTTGTATGCTGATTATGGAGAAACACTTGGTTTTGATTCTGTTGCATACTTGACTTAATTTTATTGCAATGTGAACTAATTGCACTGCTATGTAGAAAAATATGTAACCTTTTTGTTGTGTTTCACAACTGATTTTTGACATGTGGGCAACATAACACTCAGACCTTTTACAGATCTAAATGTAGCCTTTTCCATATAAATAAAAAGAATTTTCTACTATCTGTCCTGGCTGTTTTGTTGTTTCTCTTTTTCAATGCATGTCCTTAAAATGCTTTCTCATGTTAGAACATCAAAATTTGAAGTGTTTGTGTTTATTGTCAACAGAAGAAATCAAGCCCTGCATCAGATACTGCTTAGACCTGTGTTGCAATTAATTTTCATGCTAGGTTCAGCCTAATTTGCTTAGCGTGTTGTACCTGCTGTTTTCTGTAGGACACCAACAAGTTGATTTGTGTATTACATACATCTTTTTGGAGCAAATAACACAAGTATTTGAAATCCAGTGCGCCAGTTAAGAGACTGTATTTGCAACATCAAAATGTTACAGTCCACGTCTCCCACTTGAAGCTTGCTTATCCATTGTTACTTGACTTGCTACAGACTACACCTACAAAACCAATAGTGTTGGAGAGGGATGATCTTGAAGTAGATGAAAGATCAACTCCTTTCCTCTTGTAGATTGCTCACAAGTATCAGCTGTAGAAACAGGATTCGTGTTTTCCTCTGTACTTTGCAAATGAAACTAGAAGTGACTTGAGACGGCTGTCATAATAACCTAAGATGATGGAAGTGTATTTCACTGTAATGAATGCTGGGTGGCAACTTCGAGGTGGGAGGGAAGAGTGCACAGTAGGAGCTATGTTTGTGCCTGCAGGATCCTGCAGTTTGTGTGCGTGCTGGCTTTCGGCTGCGTCTGTGTAAGCTGCTGTCGTGCTGGTGTTATATCTGTGCTTTATCAATGAACTCTGAAACAAGCTCGATGGAGAGTGGCTCTACTGCTCTGTTCACTTTCGACTGCAAACTGATGGAATGCTTTGCGTTGCTATGAAAGGAGTGCTTTGTTGCAGGGAGCCTAGGCTCTCTGTGCTCGCAGTGGGGGCAGGAACCGACCGGCAGCGCCTGCTCTCAGACCTCGTTTCTTCTGCATGAGCGGTAGATGACCCTTATGGGTCCTGTCCAGCTCAAGCTGTTCTGTGCCTTGCGCCTGTGTCAATTACGCACAACGGGAAGAGCGACGCGCATCTCGGCGGCTGCGTGAGGCGGAGCGCTGCCCTGAGCCCAGAGCGGCCCCTCCCTCTTAGGGTCACCTTGGCGCTGCGTGGGGCGGCCCCTCCCCTCTCGTCGGCGCTGCTGGGCGGTGCGGCCGCCGCCATCCCGTGGTGCTCCGCGGCGGCGGGCGGGCTGCAGCATGGCGGCGGCGCTGGCGCTGCTGGGCCGGGCTGCGGGTCTCGCCAACGGAGCGCGACGGCTGCTCAGGTGCGGCGGGACGGGGATGGGGCGGTGGGACGGAGGGGCGGGACGGGCTGCGGCTCCCCTCGGCGCTGACTTTTGGTGTTGCGCGTAGGGGCTGCGGCGTTAGACCCGCGGCGGAGGCGGGTTGCTCTCGGGCCATGAGCTCGGCCGAGCGCCCGAAGCGGCCCCTCAGCGCCTATTTCCGCTTCCTGAGGGACAACCAGCCGGCCTTCCGCCAGCAGAACCCAGGTAGGGCGGCGAGTAACTGGATTTTTCAGAAAGAGGAAAACGTACAGGAGAGAGATACTAGTAGCAGCTTTTCCTGGAGGAAAAGTAACTGAAAACACAATGTTTTCTTTTCTGCTGTCTGCTGTGCAGATCTGAACAGCTTGGAGCTGGTGAAAAAGCTGGCAGGTGTTTGGAGGGAGCTGCCGGCCTCGCAGAAGCAGGTCAGTGCTTATCGGTGTGCACTCAGCCCCGTGCAATCCCAGCGGCTGTTTCTCTCGCCTGATTACGTTACCCAGAGACTTGATTTTTTTGAAGTAACTGCCTTTGAGTCTTCTCTAGCTACCTTATTTTTTGTTATAGATAGTTAAGTTGCATTAAGAGTGGCAGTTTCAAATAATGGTGTAAAACATTTCCACAAACTCAGTTGCCATTCGTTGCTGTAAGTGCCAATTATAAGAAATTAGTGAGCGTTTTGCCTTGATTCCCATTAGCAGTTAGTGCCTTTCCTACCTAAACAAGCAGTACCTTTGTCATGAGCAGTTGAGTGCTTACACCCTTCCTGAACTTGTGGCTCTGTGTGCCTTAGTACAGCATTTGTCTTCTCATTTGTATGTCAGAAATGGAGAGATGGATGGTGCTGTTCCAGAGCTGCCTGGCTGTTTGGTGCTCTGATAACAAGGCCATGACTGTGTGATGCTTCTGTACTCAGTGTTGGTGGTTGTAAGAGTGTGTTTGGGGACCGAAGCACTTGTGTGCTGCCATGGGTTGGCATAGTGAAAAGCAATTATTTCAGTTGGGCTTCAGCTTTCCCTTCATCTGTGGGAGATAACTATTTCACTGAGCTGCATCTGAACATTTGCCTGATGTCAGATGCCATGTTATCAGATTAACTAAGGTGATTTAATGGGGTGCACCCAGGTTTTGAATCCATTCTTTTGAATTTGTCCTGCTAATCAGACCTAAATCTGATATGGTAGACTGCAAACTTATGTTGTACAGTAGTCTGTGATTGTTTTTTTTTAAACTAGTAGGTTAGAAGTGTTGGCTGCTAACGTTCAACTGCGTGGTTTTGAGAATGCAAGGCACCATGCTTAGCTGGATGAAAATATATTGTTAAGGTTGATGGTTGTATCGTAGGTTTACGAGGAAGCAAGGAAGACAGACTGGCGAAAATATGAAGAGCAGTTGGCTGCATACAAAGCACAGCTAACCCCAGCCCAGGCTGCAGCTTTGAAAGAAGAAAGGAGAAAACGGCTGGCCAAAAGAAGATCCTTCAGGATAAAGAGAGTAAGTGTTTTCAAGCTAACTTACAGCACCCCAGGCTACCATGAGAACATGTTAGGGCTGGAGAAAAAAAACAAACAGTAAGTGCAACTACATCCGTAATTTGCTGTACTTTCTCCTTGCCTTCCCTGTATACAAAACATTCTCATAGCAGAAACTAGCTTTATTTCCCGTGGAAATTTGCTCATTCTGTTCAACCTTGCTTCCCACAAAGTTACCCACCTTTCTTTCTCTCTGCAAGCATACGGTATTTCACACCAAAACTGTATGAAAACAATAAAAAACCTATCATCGTTACTTTCTTACAGAGTAGAATTTAGTAACAGTCTTTGGTTTCCAGAGCCAGACTTAGCTGAAGTAAGAATCAATCTGTATATACTTTTTGTATGAAATATGAACACTGATGTGAAGTTTGGTTTGTGGAACAAGGTGTATTGGATGGATTGAATAGCTTTTATTGTTTTTGAAGGAATTGACTGTGCTCGGAAAACCTAAAAGACCTCGAAGTGGCTTCAACATTTTTGTATCAGAAAACTTTCAACAGAGCAAAGGGCTTTCACCTACGGTAAGCAAGCTAGGAAGGGTTTGTTTGAATGGTATTTACGTATAGCAGTGATAGATGTCTTTAAAAATACGGTGAGTGTAATGACTATTACATTCAGGAAACGTGTCTTGGATTCTGTTGCTTTCAAAGTAATGCTTGGAACTAACATTTCAGTATCTGAATGTTCCTGTGCTCAAGTGGGTTTTTTGTGTCTGTTTTGTTGGTGTTTTTTATTTATTTTATTTTAACTGGTGATCTGGCTATCTGCTCATGGCACATCCTGTATAAACTGCTGTGTGGAGATAGAGGCTTAAAATTCTTTCTGTACTTCGTGCACGTCAGAGTTACAAATTTCATGCAGCTCTACTTTGTTTTGAGCTAGAAATACATGAGTTAATCAAGTGGTTACAGTGGTCTGCTACCAATTCTGCCATGATAAGATGGAGTTTGTTTGCAGAAACACTTTGCTATGTTAATTAATACCAGTTTAACTAGGATGTTGATATGTTTCACATCAATTAAATCAGTATGGTGGGAATAACTGTTCCTCAGCTTTCTGTTTACAAGACAGGTATCTCCAGTCAGCTGAGGCCCAGTTTGACAAGCATGTAGATCAATATTCCTGAAGTGATGCAAAATTTCCTGTGGACATGGTTAATTCCTGTGTGGCTTTGTTTTAAATTAAGCCAGTATGAAGGATCAGCGGTAGCCATGTTAACAAAAGTTACTTAATCTGTTAGGTCTGCCTGCTTTTGCTGCTACCTTACTGACTTTAACTGTCTATGCCAGTATCATCTGTAGAAGTGTCTAAAATGATGCCCAGCAAGCTGTCAATCCATGTCTTCAATTATTTACTTATGTCAGGAGTGTGGGGTAATAAGCCTTCATGACTTGACTTGCTTTTTTACACCGGCTTACACCTGGCTTTCAGCTGTAACCCTCTATGATGTCTGGCATTAAAATAATGTTGATGTATTGTGTGTTCAATATCCCGCAGGCAAAGCTGAAGCAATTATTTGAAACATGGCAAAATCTATCCAGTTCTCAAAAGCAGGTATGTCTGTGGCTTTTAATGATGCACAGTAAAAGCAATTTTCCATGTAATTTATTAACTTTATCTTGGATACTTTTCTGCCAGCTTTTAAAATTGTATTGAAATACAAATTTGCAGATGATTATTTGAAAAGGGAGGAGTGTGCTATTCTGATAATAAATCTTCATATTTTTTCAAGTTGTCATAGAATCATGGAAAAGACCACAAAGATCATCTAGTACAGTTGTCAGCCCACCATGCCCACTAACCGGTGTCCCTCATGGCCACGTTTACCCTTTTGTTCGAAACTTCCAGGGACAGTGACTCCCCCATCTCCCTGAGTAGCCTGTTCCAATACCTCACCACTCTTTTTCCTAATACCCAACCAGAACTTCCCCTGGCACAACTTGAGGCCATAACCTCTTGTCCTATTGCTGTTATCTGGGAGCACACCCCCCACCTCACCACCACCTCCTTTCAGGTAGTAGTAGAGAGTGATAAGGTTTCCCCTGTGCCTCCTGTTCTCCAGACTGAACCATCCCAGCTCCCTCAGCTGCTCCCTATAAGAAATGTGCTCCAGACCCTTCACAGTTTCGCTGCCCTTCTCTGGACACGCTCCAGGGCCACTATGTCTGTCTTGTGAGGATCTTTCTGTCCTTTCTCCTGAATGCCCTTTTTCCAGAGTGTTTTGAATGTGTACTGAGAATAAATATGTGTGAGGTTTGTATTCTTTCTGTAGAAATAATCAACCAATTTGTGCAGAAATGCCTATTCGTGTTCTTTACGGAAGCCTGCTCTCTCAGACTAGTACACAAATAAGAAGCTTTAGTTGTTAGTAACAATACCGAAATTAGCTTCCTCCTTGGGAATGACCATCTATTGATGTTCCCCATCATTCAGTGCTAGCATTTTGTTTTGTTCAAGCTGGAAGTTTTTTCAGTTTGCTGGAGGTAAAAACGGACACCTGGGATGAGTACTGCACAGGTTTTGTAGTTAGTTCCCTTTCTGTCAAAGGGGAGGATGTGGCGTGGCAGTTACCCAGATGCAGTCCCTTTGATGACTGTAGAGATGTGCTTTTCTTTCAGCCATACCTGCAGCTTGCTCAAGATGATAAGGTTCGTTATCAAAATGAAATGAAATCATGGGAAGCAAAAATGGTTGAACTTGGACGTGAAGACCTGATACGTTCCAGAGAACAGCGGCCAAAAAAGAAGACTGACACTGCCCAGGAAGGCTCCAAAGCTTCGCTGCGTGAAAGCCTGGCAAAACTGAAGTTGAAAAAATCTGAAGAATAAAATGGTTATGTATGTAATGTCTTTATCCTGCTGTGCTGATGCTGCAGTCAGGGTTAGGACTGAAGTTTGGAAATCCACAAGGGGCCGCTGGAGAGATTGGAAAGGAAGGTGATGGGGAAAGAGAATTCGTTGTCTCTTGGAACTGACTTAATCATGGCAGGTCTAACCTGACCTGTGTAACGAGAATCAGTTAATCAAGCTGTGAATGGTGGCACTCACTGACATCGGCAGAGCTCTCCTACGATGGTAGATACCAGCTAGCTTTTGTAAGAGATTTTTTTTTTTTATGAAAGCAAGAATATTCTACTATGTTACCATGTAAATTCTGTAACTAGGAGCTGAAATCTGAGTTGCTGCTGTGTTTTATTCCCTCCATGGTAGTGATGGAGAAGGGAAGCATTTCTAGAGAAGGCGCAGGAAATGTGACATGCTAACTTCTGGTTTGGTCTTTTTGTATGTATCAATCTGTGTATACCACTTACATTGTGTTTCATTAAAGACCATATGTATTTTGTATAAATATATCTCCATTGGAGTGTTTTTCTCTGCTGGGACACCAACCCTTCTGCTTTCACATCGGTGTGTTTAGGACAGCCTTCATGGAGAAGGAAATGCGTGCACGTTGGCTTTAGATGCTATGAATACCAGTGTTTTGAAGAACTGCTGCTTTATTTATTTTTTCTAGGACCTCTTGCTGCTTTAGTGGAAGTCATGGAGAATTGTGGAGAATTTGTGTTTTTAGCAAGGGGGCAGCTTTTTCACCGGTTTGGGGGATTTCACTTAAGGAGCAAATTATGAGTCCGTCTGTGTATTTTGTATACCCAGAACCGCTCCGAGTTTCCCTCGAGGAGGGTACCGCCCCGAGTTACTTGATGGGGGTGGAGCAGCCGCTTAAGCACCGTTGAAAGTGGGCCCCATAGTTAGAAAAGGGAAAGGGACTTCACGACTTCACAGAAATTGGGATAGGGGTAAATAGAAATTGTTTACGTAGAGAGTGGGAACTGCTTAGAAATAGTTTATGTAAAGAGTGTGAGAAGAAAGGAGAACCTCAGACACTAAGTCTGGGATTATGAGGGTATGAAGGCCATAAAAGCAAGTGTTTAAAAACAACTCGAGGCCATCTGGCAGTGAGGTGATTAGATGTCTACAAGGCAGGCTGGAACTGGCTTGGGGGCTACCCCTCCCCTTCAGGGTCACGAATTGTACAGAGTAACAGTGAGGAAGATGATGAGCCTTCATCCCACGACCACCAGGAGACCGCCCTCACACCTCACTACGCACGCGCGGGAGGGGGGGGGAGGGGCCACATGCTAATGAGCTCTCGGGAATATAATGAATATGTATCCGAATTCCTGTAAACTATTGATTATGTATTAGTTCAGCCTATGTCTGTAGCACGCTCTTTCCTGACGGTGTGCATGCTTGGTGGAAATATCCTCCGTGCACCGTGGTGTATGCGCATCGCTAATAAACACATACGTGCTCTATGTCCTTACAGGCTATAGAGTTTGATTTCTGCGCGCCACCTCCTTTATGAGTGGAGCGCTTCCCGCCCTCAGAGCCGCTTGCCCCGCCTTGCGCATGCGCCGTGCTGTGGGGCGGTTGGCGGGCTGCGGGCGGGATGGGGCTGCTGCAGGACTGCCAGGCCACCTTCGGCGCCGCCGACCTGTACTGTGTGCTGGGCGTCCGCCGGGAGGCCTCGCCGGAGGAGATCCGCCGCGCCTATCACCGCACCTCGCTCCGCGTCCACCCCGACCGGGCCGAACCCGATGCCAAGGAGGAGGCGACGCGGCGGTTCCAGGTTTATGTGCGGGCGGGCGGGCGGCTGGCTGGTTGACTGACCGACTGATTGACCGACCTACCGTCCCCACAGATCCTGGGCAGGGCCTACGCTGTGTTGAGCGATGCGGAGCAGCGCGCTGTGTACGACGAACAGGGCACAGTGGACGAGGAGGGCGAGGCGCTGCGGGCCGAGCAGGACTGGCAGGAGTACTGGCGGCTGCTCTTCAAGAAGGTGAGGGCCGGGGGCTGGGCACCGCTCTACTGCAGGCTGACACGCTGTCTGCTTTTTGCTGCCGTCCCTTCGTCTTGCGAACAAATCGCCTAACTCAGGTATGTGCTCTCTTTGCTTCAGATCACCATCAAAGATATTCAAGACTTTGAGAAGAAGTACAAAAATTCAGAGGAAGAGCTAGCGGATATTAAATCAGCCTACATGGATTTTGAGGGTGACATGGACAGAATAATGGAGTCGGTGCTGTGTTTGGTCTACACAGATGAGCCGAGAGTGAGGAAGATCATAGAAAGAGCCATTGATGCTGGAGAACTCCCGCCCTACAAAGCTTTTGTGGAAAAGTCCAAGAAGAAAATGGCTGCAAGGAAGAGGCGGGTGGGTACCAACTAGGGATCAAAAGGAAGCAGTGTGCACGATGGGCTTCTGCTCTCCCTTAGTGGAAGCTAATTCAATTGCACTTAGGACGTATGTTTGCCACAGGGTTGCAGATCTGCTCGGTACCTTCCACTTCCACACTTAATAGCCTTTATTTTCCACCTCCCTTCCCTCTACATAACTATTGCTTACACCAGTTCCAGTCAAATCGTTGAGAGGGTTTGAGTAGTAATAGGCTACTGCTGCTTGTACCTTTTTCTTCTGTTTCAGCATTATCCACAGTAACCTATTAGAGCTCAGAATGTCCCTTCATTCAGTTACAAAGCTACAGTCACTGGAGCTAAGAGTACATGGGGGAAATATAATTTGCTTGCTTATTGACAACTGTGAAATAACAGCCTGGGCTAAATTCTCTCCAACTTATTTGTTTATTTTGCTTTTTTCTTTGTTTTGTTTTGACACTTTGTACCCCGCACATAACGGTAACCTTTAACTCAAAGAAAATAGAATGGCTGCTAGGACAAAAATAAGTGTGGGTGTGGGGAACAAGGATGGGAATGGACATCTGGTAGTGTTCAGTACTGCCAAACAGCAAGGAACTGTCCCGCTCTACCAGACTGGCTCTCTGTGATTATTCATTTGTGGCCAAACTTGGCAACTGTGTTTCCTTGTGGTTCTTAGTGTATAAATGCAAAAGTTAAGTGTTTAGTAACTATTCTAAGATATCCACCTGCAAAATAGTTTTCTAAAGGCTAATTTGCTACTTCAGGCTGAAAAAGAAGTTAAGGAGGCGGAAGAGACCAGAAAAGAGCTGGGCCTCGATGATGAAGATGACTTGAAAGCGCTGATTCTGGTAAGGCCTTAAGCACCCATTGAAGATACTTGTGTTCCTGGCTTGAAATTGTGTTATCCCTGAGCATCTTTACATGTAGGATCTTTGCAGCTCTTCTTACATAAGAGCTTCCTGATGTTAGAGAATGACCTTAATGCTGATTGTGTACTTGAGTTAATATTGAGAGTATGGTATGGATTTTTTTTAATGAAGTGAGTTATTATAATACGCTCATTTTTACTTCATATACAATCAAACTCTAACTTTTCTAGTTGTAGGTGGTTGGACGGAGAGTGCTAATGCTTATTTCTTTCTGAGGGATTCCACAAGGATATTAAACTTGATCAGTCCTACTATTCTGCTTTTGTGTTTTGGGCAGTGAGGAAGGAAATACCCTGTTTAGGTTCTATTTTTCAGTCTTGCCTTTCTTAATGTCCAGGCTTAAAATAGGATGTTGAAATTAAATCATTCCTCAGATTGTATTAGAGTTTGGGGTCTAAAGAGGAAATTGTTTTCCCAGTTGTGAATTTTCAATGCCCCTCTTTACCTCTGTCTCAGTACATCACAGAAGTAGGGAGCCTAGAGTACGAAGTACCTTCTGTAGCCTGTATTCCCTACCGAATATATTCCAGAGTTGGAAGTAGCTATCTAAATTCATTAAATTGTTCCATATTGAGCAGTAAGAAAGGTTTGTTTTTTGTTTTTCCTCCCCCAGAGCAGAAATAAAGACCGAAAAAAGAAAATGGATGACCTCTTCGCCCAAATGGAAGCAAAATATGGGAGCAGTGCTAAAAAGGGAAGAAAAAAGACTGTAGCCAAGAAAGGAAAGAAATAAAGGACTGTGTATGCTGAAGTGTCAGGTATCATTTCAGTTGGGAACATGTGGATTTGGGAGAGTTTCAGAGTGTGTGCGCATCAGCTTGCTGTGCCTGAGGAGCACGATGCAGAACGCGTTGCCAACAAGACAGACAAAGCATTCTAGCTCTGCTGTTTCAAATCATTTGGGTGCTTTTTAGTTAAGGTCAAACCAATTCTTGGCTAATAGTTTTGTTACAGTAAGGAAGCGCTGAGATGTGATCCCACACCTCTGAGAGTCTTTGCCACTCGTTCCTGTGACTTTTGAGTTAGAAACCTTATCCTTTTGTTTTTCACACTTGTCTTTTTTAACCAATCTCGTGCAGTTTTTAGAGATCTCTGCACTACAGCACAGGTATTTTTCAGATATTTCACGGGTTTTATAGAAACTTGTGAAAACAGAAGATTTAATAAATGATTTTGCAGAACTTTGTGCTGTCTTGCTTCCCCACACCCTCCATGTTATCTAATCATTCAGAACACTGATACGTTGGTACTTATTTTTATTGAAGTAAATAGTGCATACTTTTTGAGCAGCTGAAAACATCTGCCCCGTGAAGTGTGCTGGTGTTATGGAGTTATACAAAAGGGCCACTTATTATTTATAAACTGATCTTTCACAGTGGCATGTAAGCAGATGCCTTAAGAAAATGAGACTGCAGCAAGTATGTGAGTGACTTGGCTGTAAATCTCCTAACACCTTCTAACATGCTGATGTGATGCAATAAATTAATAAACCCACAGAACACAGGGGCTTTGTGTGTGCCTAGGATTCGTGATGTCCCACGACGAGGACTTCCAAAGCCTAGAAGCACACTGTCTGTTGTTGCAGTGGCATCACGCTCCTGATAGGGATTACTTCTGACTCCTGCTTTAGTGTGCTCCGTGTTTGTCAACAGTTGTGTTATTTCAGAAGTGCTCTTGTAAGATGTGTAAGTATACGTAACTTGTTTATTTTCTATTTCTGCTCTTTTAAAACTGCTTCATGTAGTGGGTCAGGGTATGAATTTGAAGGGTAACTTGCTGTAGCTGAAAGAAATGAGGCTGGCTTTGTTTATGGATCATTCTTCAAATGGCGAACACCTACTTTTGAGTTGAAGGTCCCTACCACTTCAGTGATAGAACTATTTACTAGAGCTTCCTAAGGGGAAGCCAGAGGTAGGATGGGAAATGAGTTCCCTTTTAGCTGCTTTAAACAGTTATCCTGATTCAGAAAGAGTTCAGTAGGTCACTGTGTTGGTTAACACGCAGGACTTGAGCATAACTCTTGCTATACAAAACAGATATCAAACAGTATAGACAAATCTCTCAACCGTTTGTATAGAAACCAAAAGTTACCTTATGGTGAGATGGCTTTCATTTTTTTAATGCCCTGTCTCCTCCCCTAGGCTACAAAATACTGCATTATGGTACTAGAAGTCTGTTCAAGTTTACTTGTGTCATTTTGTAACTTTTAAGCACTACGCTGGTCCCTGAGGAATGGCACTGGTTTACAGGGGATGCTTATCTCCAGTCAGCTTGAGATAACTAAATGATACACTGCACGGCATTCTGCTAGTCTTAACCATTAGAGAAACTGTGTTTTGAAACAGTTTAGTGACCACTGGCTGCTTTTAGGCATCCATTTATCTCTATTCAAACTTAACAGATGTAGATTGAGCCCGAAGTTGCATTTTCCTCTGGAAATGCAAAGAACCAGAGGAAGGAATTAACCTTCCATTTGTACTCTTCTGCTTTGCTTTCTTTTCCATTCTTTTTGATCAGAGCGCACTTGGATCAACTGCATGCTTCAATCTGTAGAACTTCAGTCTAGTTCAAAAATCATTAGCTGTTGTGTAGGTACTGCTAACACTTAGATTGCATAGCTTACGGTGGAAAGTAGAGGAGCCACTTCATAAAAAATCCTGACAAGTTGTTTCCATTCTGAACTGTAACTTGGAAGATACCAACAATAAGGAAACTTAGAATAAGTGCTTTTAAATTGAATTATAAAGGACCAACTGTTTTCTTGCAGCACAGTCGCTGTTAAAATGCAGGAAGTGGCTTAGATGTTCAGCTTGTCTTTACACTTGCTTATCATCTGGTACTTACTGCTTGGGAGCAAGACCTTCAACTAATCATTTATCCTGAATAGTCTGTATTTTGTGCTTTCATGTTACTGGGAGCCACAAGGACAACTAAGCTGGTACCTCCCCCATGTCTCTCACATGGTGCCTGTTGGGCACCTTCAGGATGGAGTGCAGAAATACCTACATAATTGCAGAGGGAGTTTCTTGTTTCTTTGTTTCCTTTTGTTAGGTTTTTGAGAAATGGAGACTGACCTTTCTGTGAAACTACATAAAACATCTCGCTAGGAAGACAACATACTTGGTTTGAATACTCTCTGGAACTGCTTGTAGTAAGAGTCCTTTTCGTCCCTTAAACTTCCTTCAGACACCAAGAACTAAGTTTCTGTATAAGTCTATAACACAGGAGGGTTCAGTGGTATGCTACCCTTAAAGCTGTCACTTCCCTTCATCTGTTTTGCTACCTTATTTTTACACAACTGTGTTAGTATCTGCTGCAACTACTACAGAATGTCTACGCTGAGTTGTAGAAGCAGTATCATATACACAGCTTCCTTTTGATAGTATAATATTGCTTTAAGTGTATAAATAGAGCTTTAAACATGACTTTAAAAACTACTGCTATGGAATGCCTGATTAATCTTTTGTAGAGCTGATGGAAAAATCAGCAGGTCCTGCAGTACATGCCTGTAACATGAACCAGTCACACAACAGTAATAATTAATAGAAAACAGCAGTGATTTTAAGTATTTGCTAGGCTTTCTAGGAGTTAGGTTTCACTGGAGAGTAGCTTTTTGTATTGGTAGAAAATGGAATGTGCAAGTATATCCCTTCTCATCTTTGGCAGTTGCTTCTTAGACAATACGAAAATAAGGTTGTTCGTAAGGAAGGGTGCTTGAAGACTCTGCTTGAAGACTGAGGTTGCTGAGAGGTCGCCTGTGACTCTTCTGGAGGTGGACGAACACTTCTTCACATGACACGTTAGAAGCCCTGTTTGCTTTTTGTGACTGATCCACTTCGACTTTGGCCTTTCACAGAACCGTGTGGCTGAAGACCTGATAAAGACATTGCGTACAGCTTTAAGACTTCGACAAGTTATTGAAGCTAAGTACTTAAATGCAGCTCCTTTAGCTTAATACTAAGATGGTGGGGTTATCTGGCTTCTTGTTCTAGCTATCAGTCAGTTCATCAGTAACTTAAAAACTATTTCATATAACTTCCAAGGTAATTTGCTGTTTCTTTCAGCCTGAGGCCTTCTTAAGAGGAAAGTCATCACTTATCAAACCATGTAATCAACTGGAACCTTAAGTTTTAGATATGACTGTCTTTCCCAAAAGGGCGAAAGGTAGGACTTCTTCATTGCTGGGATCTGCTCTGTTTCTTGATCTCCCACGATGCATTCATGTCTACAAAGTTTTTGTAATTTCAAGTTTTCAGTACAACAGTCATAAAACTTATATTATATTTAAATATGCTGGCTGGAGGGGAGAGGGGAGGAGGAACTGAATTTAATTGGAAACCCTCCTTTCTTCAATTAAAAAGAAGTTATTTCAGTTTAGTACTTTCATTAAGTAAAACTCAGGTTGCCTCTTATACCACTTAGATTACTGGTAGTGTAGGTCATCCAGCTGTTAAACAAGCTAGAAGTCCTCCAGTCCTCTACTCAGTGCTTATGTGCTTGCTACCCCTTATCCTTTGCAGCTGCTGTCTTTTGCAGCTTTAATTCCATCTTTTTAGTATTCATACCCTTCTTATGTGAGAGCCTACTTCTCCCTGGATCTCCTGATGAGCTTACCTGAACCTGTTGATGCTCTGCTTGTCCAAGCATGATTGCCATAATCAATAACAGTGCAAGAACGGCGATGCTGTGGATCCGGCTGAAAAGACAGTTCAAGGTCTTTATGTTTGCATGAAAAAACACATGAAGATTATAACGCAGCTGAAAACAACTTGATCGTACTTATTTCCTAAGAGAGCCAATTTGCAAGACGCTGTAATGTTCTAAGTAGAGCTTTTACATACTTAAGGAGGGTTAGATCAACTTCAGGAGAAGAAAACACTCTTTTCTAACACCCTTAGAATGACCACGGGACAATTTAGAGGGATTCTTAACACTTCTGAAAATTATTCTGTTTCAAAATAGGCTTTGAGAAAGTTTGTACATTGGTAACCGGAGAGCCAAGGATGTTGAAGTTCTACATGGAAACTAACAAACCTGATGGCACCAATCACCTGTGGCATTTGGTTCTCATGTAATCTATCTGTGATAACTGCCAAAGCCCCCTAGTCAGTAACAGAGCACGACTTGGTATCATTTGCTGTGCTTTACCAAGAATACGTTGGTTGTTTTAGGCCTGGAGAAATGATCGGGTAAGAAAAGCCTCTCGTGTAGCTGCTGGTGAGTATCTTCATGTGTTGTTACACTGTGAGCTCGACTTGAGTTTCCTCGAGATTTCTGCATTAAAGAATAATAGGATTATTACTTTTCCTTATTGCGGTACATTGAATTTAATTACCCTAAGAATTAAAGCTGATTTTCCAAGACATAACATTCCACGCCTACATATGGGGAGGAAGAAAATTCTGGCATTATTGGAGTTGCAGCATTCAACTCTAGATGATGCTGTCAATCAAAAATCATGTGGAATTTTAGCGCATCTATTTCAGCTGCTGTCACAACAAACTGGGACTCCTGTGTTTGGTAATTCCATCAGCACTAACTACAATTTTAGCATATCCAGTAGGAAAATGAAATGGTTCTGCCTGTTACCGTTTGCCTCTGTGATCCTGCGGCGCTCGCATGTTCTGCCACGTCGGTGGTACCGATAGGTGGGAGGAGGCTATTTCGGTTTAGCAGCAGTGGGGAGGGTGAGGTCAGCTGCTCATGTGCAGTCAGGCTGCAAGGCACCGGGAGGGACAGGAAAACACAGAGTTGGTATGCTTGACAGTGTGTAAACATGCAGTATTGTAAGATTGTTTGGCATTGTGTAGGCTAACAATGTTAAAGAGCAAAGGGTGCAGAACTTCTGCTGTGAGATGCTGGCATTAGGGCTAACTGTGGAGACTGGCTTTAAAAACTGAGTTCTGCAGCAGGTGAAGTTTGGCAGAAAACTCTTTAATTTATTACTAAGACTTTCTACTTGTTAGGATGTTTGATATTCAGCTTGTTGGTAAAAGCAAGTCTGAGAATGAATACTCTGGTGGTGGGAGTATACCCAGGCCAGGTGGTGGATTAATTACACATCATCTAGCACAGTTTGAAGGGGCATGTTATGTGGCTGGTACTGCAGAATGAAAGCTATATAAAGGTGTCTCTATGGACCATTGTTGCATGAAGTCTAGAAAGCAGCCGCCATCCATATTATAAGGTCTTTCTAGATACAGCTCTTTTCTTATGAAAGTTATCTGTGTATTACTGTGCATCTGAGAACTGCTGGAAATAATCTAGGTGGTTTTTTTTAATGTAATTTAGGACAAGGGGGAATAGTTTTAAACTGAGACAGGGGAAGTTTAGGTTAGATATTAGGAGGAAGTTTTTCACACAGAGGGTGGTGACGCACTGGAGCAGGTTGCCCAAGGAGGTTGTGGATGCCCCATCCCTGGAGGCATTCAAGGCCAGGCTGGATGTGGCTCTGGGCAGCCTGGTCTGGTGGTTGGCAACCCTGCACATAGCAGGGGGGTTGAAACTAAATGAGCATTGTGGTCCTTTTCAACCCAAGCCATTCTATGACTGGGAGGCCATAGTTCTATGCACATCCTGACTGAAGGATGGCTGTTCTTTAAAAATGTATTAGAAAAGCTTCAAACCACAGTCAGCATTTAAGAAAAGACTTTCCTAGTGCTATGTGCGTTTAAACATTTGCTAGTATGAAGGGGAGATGGTAAGAACTGGTAAATGGATGGAGGCATAAGGAAAGAAGACAGAAACGTTTATGACAGACTGGAGGAACGTAGGAGCGTAACTTGTACTGTTTAGACACTTGTTCTGTCCATTCATGTGGCAGACTAGATGAGTTTATAGGTAAACTGATATACTAGAAGGAAATGATGTTAGTTTATAAACTAGAAGGAAATTATATTAGTTTGTAGTACTTGCATATTATACAAGTTCTGTAAAGCCTGTGTTATTTTTCTATAGCCATAGTCCCTATAAGAGACTAAACTCAGATCATTATGCCGAACAAAAATATATTCTGGACATTGAGAAGGTTCGCTCAGGTCAGTCAGAGTCATTTAGTTCTTTTCATGCTCCTAACAGGTTACCCAAGATGAGCACCCTGTCCATCTAGTCTGGGCAAGAATAGCTATAGTAAGTTACCATTAAAAGCTGTGCTTCTTTAAAGTTCATCTTGAAAATAAGCTATAGAAAAAGAAAGCTTATGTCAAGAGAAAGAGTGGTATCTGCTCTGCTTGGACTGGACAGACTGGAGGATATAATTTGATTGATTGAATCACAGCTTGTAGCACAGTAAACAACTTAGCTTTCTCACGGAAAATAAATCACATTCTTTCAATTTAACTGAATGCCCTTTGTGTAAGCAGGGTTCTCTACGTGTGGTAATTTGCCATGAGAAACTGGTTTGGAAACATACAATCGAGTTCCCCTGAAGACATCGTCCAATGAGCGCGGGGTCGCGGTGCCAGACCGACTGGTGCCGATGGGATGCAGGGTACGTGGTGGGGGGTTCCGCCTCTTCGAGCTGTGAGACAGAGGTGATGTGCTGAGCTCCAGAGGAGGACGATTTGGCCATGCTTTGTTTGAGAGGACAGAACTGGAGCCTGGGCGTTTGTCATCCGCATCCCTAGTAAAAGAATCACAGAACCAAAAGAGATAATTATGCCATGACTGATAACCACCTTGTCGCTCCACTGTTATCTGTGTGTGATGTTTGTGACATAGAGGTGATTTGGGGTTTTTCTCTGGCTTGGTTTTTCTCAATACCATACAGAACCACTTACAGCTAAATTAGAAAATGACTGTAGGTGAGAAAGAAAAAAGCCTATATATAACATGCGTATGTACACACACACACACATATATATACATGTATTTACTTAACTATTAACTTTCTGATTGAATATGTCAGCATGAAAGTTGTAATTCTCCATAGCATATACATATAAACACTGCAACCAGCAGTTCTCACAGCCATAGCCTAGATGTAACAGAAGTCCACTTCTAGGAAGTGAGCAAATCAGGTTCTGCATCCCCATTCTGAGCTTCATCTCTTTTCACAATGTCACAGAATCACAGAATGGCCTGGGTTGAAAAGGACCACAATGACCATCTAGTTTCAACCCCCCTGCTATGTGCAGGGTTGCCAGCCACCAGACCAGGCTGCCCAGAGCCACATCCAGCCTGGCCTTGAATGCCTCCACGGATGGGGCATCCACAACCTCCTTGGGCAACCTGTTCCAGTGCATCACCACCCTCTGTATGAAAAACTTCCTCCTAATATCTAACCTAAACCTCCCCTGTCTCAGTTGAAAACCATTCCCCCTTGTCCTATCACTATCCACCCTCATAAACAGCTGCTGCCCCTCCTGTTTATAATTAGTGCTACCACCAATGCCACAGCCATTCACTAGAAGGTACATCAGCAGCAAATAAAGACCATACTAGAAGTATAACATTTGATAAGGGATAACACATAAGCAAGAAAATAAATGAGAATTCACTTCACTGGGGTAGAAAATTATCTCATACTGTTTTGGATTGAATCCCTCTCACTGCAAGAGTGCTCTGCTTTAAAACAAACAGAATCTATAGCTCTTACAGTGTTTTCTCCATTACAGGCAGATTCCTTTGCTGTAAGTGGATCCCATGTATCACTATCAAGCCATTCAGGTTACGTTGAGACCCACTATTTGACCCTTGATTTACCTGAAAGATAAATTAAAAAAAATAAATTACTGTAATACTTTTGAAGGAAAGAAACCCATTTCATCCAAGAAATCCATNTATATATCCTCATTTATACAATTTCCTCCACCTAAGCTAGCATTTCATTCTTGCAAATGGTAGTGCTTAGACAGTGTATCAGATGATGCTGTGTCACCTTTAGTAATTCCCAACCGAGCCTCTTGTTTGCACAACATGATCTTCCAACAGTGGCTATAATCAGAAATTCTACACAACTATCTTTTCCAGTGTATGTTGGCATTTATTTTATGTCAAGGACAGACCTGGACACTCCTCTCCTGGAATACAGACTGATCTTGAAAAACATGACATTCTTCCCACCATAGCAACAGCAAACAGAAAAGAACAGAGCTTAAATCTCTCCAGCATACATACTTGAGGTGGTTTTCTCCTCTTTTTGGTTTTGCGGCCACATCTGGTTTTTGGGCACTACACATACAGTAACGGGAATGTGAGGAAGATGCAGGGGGTAGAAATAAAGGAGAAGTAGAAAGAAATAAAGAGTTGAATTAAAATGGAATGAACAGAGATAACACTTGGTGCTCACCACTCTAGGAGCATATAATCTAAAGCAGTCAAATTCAGAGTCTGGGGGGGAAAAAAAAACAACTGTTGTACAAATTCACCAAGACTTATTCTCACTTTCCTCATCAGTTAACTACAGATAGGCTAGTGAGAATGGGATCTCACACACAATCCTGCATCTCACAGTTTAGTTCCAACACTGTTAAATGTAGAAAGAACTGCACCGTTAACAAGCAGTCACCACATGGCATTCCAATACACATGTAAAAAGTTTTAATATTAAGAGAAAAATAAGAAAACTTGCAGCTGAGGAGTAATAGAACTTCAGTAATTAGCAAGGACAGTCAGCATCCATGCACAATCCAAACTAGTCACGTAGCTAAAGAGTTCCTGACATACTTGAATCTATACCTCTGTAGCATTGTATTGAGTCATCCTTACACAAACCAGCTGGCTAGAAGTACTTACCAGGTTTGATGTCACTGAGGGCATTTTAGTTTGTGGCACACGAGGTAATAGCACTGGCAGAGGATCAAACTGCTGGGGGCTTCCAGAATCTGCTCGGATTGCTTCTACTTTTATGATATTTTTCTCATCATCTACATAAAGCAAGAGAGTACAGCATCAGTACAGACAACTGATACTCATATTTGTGCACAGTACTACGAGAGTCATCTTAAACATTAAGCTCTGTTAAATCTTTTAAAGGCACATCTTACACTGTTAGCAAATAACCTTTGCAGCCCTGAAGAGATTATTCCCAGATGCATCTCTCATTGCATCCTTGCAACACTGAGTAACTGAAATCCCCTCTGAATCTTCAGTTTAACTGCGATCCTTACCAGAGGCTGACACTTCCCAATATCTGCTGATCAGTTCTTCCATGCAGCCTAGCACTTCGCTCCACACATCATCAAACACAAACGTCAGCACAGAATCCTTCATGCAGGAATATGGAGAGATAGGAGGAAACCCCAATTTTCGTCTACTAGAGGAGAGTCTAATTTTCCTCTCGTGCAGTTCCTCCTCCCTGCAAAAACAGAGACATTATATGGACCGCAAACACACATTCTTTGTCTCCTGTATTTTTGTTTCACTTCTGCCCTGTTTTCTACTAATCTGAAACAGGTCAAGGCAGCAGTTGCAAGCAACTTTTAAAAGTCATCTCGTCCAACTCCCCTGCAATGAACAGGGGCACCCACAGCTTCATCAGGAGCTCAGAGCCTCGTCCAGCCTGACCTTGAATGTCTCCAGGGATGGTGCATCCACCACCACACAGCATCACATGGTACTGTTTTCCAAGAGCTGACAGTACAATAAATAGCAATATCAAATGATTTAGTCTAACACTGAAAGAAGCAATCTTTTTCTAGTGCTTCTGGAACACTTCAATACACTGGGTACATGAATTTGTATTCCCTCCAGAATTTACTGTTGACTGAAATGTGAAGTGACTGAGACAATCACCTTCTCAACTACACGCCTTAGTTCCCCCATACAGAATCACTATCAGTTATATATGCTAATCTTTTATAACAGAGATCAAAGTTGCATTTAAAAATAAATTAGAGTTACAGTAATATTTCTTCATCGCATTGTTAGGTGGAAAGCCTGGGAGATGATTGCTTGAAAAAGTGTACGTTCATCTGCCAAAATACTTTTTGTAAAAGGGAGAAAAATATACCGATGTGAGCACAGCCGTTATGGCTTTTGGATCTGTTCCTTGAATTGGTACCATCAAAAAGCTAAAAATGTTGGAAAAAATGAGTTATCCTCTATTTTACCAATATTTTACAGATGCAGCAATATTGTTTGTGGTTAGACTCGATGATCTTTAAAGTCTTTCTCAACCTGAGTGATTCTATGATTCTATGATTCTATGGCCTGGTCAAAGCATGCCACCTACTGACTTGAATCTCATGGCCCAGGCAACTAAGGGGCTTCATTTATTAAAACCAATGAAACAGAGAGTAAGTGACATTATCACCCAGAGTTCTTAGCCAGGCCATATGTTCCTATTGTTCAGCTGAATAAAGTAAAGAGACAAAAGGAATCCTCTTTATGCCCCTCTCAATCCCTTCTTCTTAAGATAAAAATAGTGGTTCTATTTATAAGCAAGCACTGATTCTTAACTTACCACTAAAAACCTGGGAAGGTACAATTCTATCCAAGATGTTTGTCTGTATAGTGCAGTCCAAAGCAGAAAAGCATGCTGCTACTGTATAACAAACAACTATGAGTCTGACTTAGTGCAACAAATGTATAGCATTTAAGCCTAAATATGCCAATATGTAGCAGGCTCTTAGTTACAGCACAATTAACTTCATATAAACCACAAACAAAAAGAGCTATTGTGAGAAATTACGTAAAATTCAGAAAAATAGAACAAAATACATTGTTAGAGAAGGTGGGGAAAGAAAAATTTCCAGTGCCCTACCAACCCCAGGCTTTGGAAAATTCTCTAGAGGAAAAAGCATTTTAAAAATCATCAAATGCTTCATCAATCAATAGCAAAACCAAATATATCTTAAGAGGAGAAATTCTGGGATGCTGGTACTATCTTAATGCTCAAGACTTACACATCTCTGCAGTCAAATGCTAAATATTCCTCCATTATGCCTTCAGAGACAATGACTCCATCTTCACCTTCTTCACTGTCTGAAGAACACAAGGTCGGAGACTTGGAACGGTCGGCCTTCTTGAGAACAGGAGAAACAGAAAGAGGCACCTTCTTGCCAAAAACACTAAATCTGAACAGGTGACAGTTTTCAGAAAGCAGAAATGAAAAGAAGTTGTTATTCCACTTCCAGTAGCAGCATTGAGTGCGCTGAGAAACAACACAGTAGGTAAGACCAGGTATTAGGGAGCCAGTGAATTTATGCCCAGTTAATAAATGACTAACAATAAAACCAGCCACAATATCCATATATCCTTTGGAAGTCAGCAGCAGCAAAGGTATTACTACTTACTGACTGGCTTACTGTAGAGAGCAACAAGGACAGCTGGATGCCCTCGCTATTCTGAATGTAGCTTTCTTCAGTTAAAAATGAAAAAGAAGCAAACAAAAAAAAACCATGCTATGTTCAAAACCCAGCCTAACCAAAAAGCTAAACCATCACTCCACATACTGCTCACTGTTTAAGAAGCCAACTGCTGCAGTCCACTGAAGAAAAAGTTACCTTCCCACCCTGGTACAGTCTGGATCAACTGCTGGTACTTACTCATTAGAGCCTTCTTCCTGTGACGGACTTACATCTGATGAACCTAAACTTGCAGAAGGTGAGCTCGAATACCATTCATACCCTTCATCTTTGGGGATCACTATCTGCTTCCCCACGACCCTGCCAGGGCAAAAGCAGAGGATAAAAAAATCAGAAAGTGTTCCAAGTGGGATTTTGGAAGAGTATTAGAACATGCAAAAGCAAATCTTAAAAATTCTATTGGGAAGCTATGCAATTTTTTAGTAATAGTTAAACATGGTTTTAGTTGTTTTCCCTACTACAGATCGCTTCGTTTCAGGTAAATCCATTAAGAAAAATGTCATTGATTTTTTTCAGGCCCTGCTAATAGTGAGACTTGAATACGGACAAAACTGTCTGTGTACAGGTAATGAAGATTTAAAACACTCAAGACAGCCATAAGGACTGGTGGAGCTAGGTAGGATTTCTTAAATTATTAAGCTGGATTTTAACTATATTATATATCTTTTCTAAGAAAATTTTGCTATGTTAAGGCTAAGTCAGTTGCAAATAGCACTAAACCTCTGGCAGGGAACCAAATATAAGATCAGAGAATCATAATCATCGAATGGTTTAGGTTGGAAGGGAGCTTGGTGTTGTCTGCAAACTCACTGAGAGTGCACTCGATCCCACTGTCCGTGTCACCTACAAGGATGTTAAATAACACCACCCCCAGCACCGATCCCTGAGGAACACCACTCGTCACCGGTCTCCACTTGGACACTGAGCCTTTGACCACTACTCTGTGAGTGTGACCATCCAGCCAATTCCTTATCCAGTGAGTGCTCCTTTTTTCCAATCTGGTGACCAGGATGTCACGCAGGACAGTGTCAAACCCTTTGCACAAGTCCAGGCAGATGACGTCAGTTGCTCTTCCTTTACCCACTCACACTGTAACTCCATCATAAAAGGCCACCAAGTTTGTCAGGCATGACTTGCCCTTGGTGAAGCCATGTTGGTTACCACCAATCACCTCATCTTTATTTTCCATGTACCTTAGTAGGGCCTTCAGGAGGATCTGCTCCATGACCTTGCCAGGCACAGAGGTGAGACTGAATGGCCTGTAGTTCCCTGGATCTTCTTTTTTTCCCTTCTTGAAAATGGTGGCTGTTTCCTCATTTCCAATCAGTGGGAACTGATCAGACAATCAGACTGCCATGACCTTTCAAATATGATGGATAGCAGCTTGGCAACTTCATCCGCCAGTTCCCTCAGAACCCGTGGATGGATCTCATCAGGTCCAATGGACTTGTGCTCCTTCAGGTTCTTTGGATGGTCTTGAACCTGTTCTTCATATACAGCAGGCAGATCTACCTTCTCCGAGTTCTCACCTTTGCTTTCTGCAGCTTGGGCAGTGCAGCTAGAGCCCTTGCTGGTGAAGACTGAGGCAAAGAAGCCATTGAGCACTTCAGCTTTCTCCATACCCCTTGCGATCAGGTCTCCAGTTTCCTTCTAGAGAGGGCCCACATCCTCCCTGGCCTTCCTTTTATCACTGATACACCTGTAGAACTTCTTGTTCCCCTTTATGACCCTGGCTAGATTTAATTCTGTCTGAGTTTTAGCTTTCCTAACCCAATCCCTGACTGCTGGGACAGCTTCTTTGTAGCCCTCCCAGGTAACACGTTCCTGCTTCCACTCCACCAGCAGCATGTTTTTTAATGACAACAGCAGGCAGACCAACAGAGTAATCTCTTTACCAGCTATATAATTGCATAAAACCACCCTGCTGTTGTTTTAAAAGCAACTGTTACCATCCCTACCTTTTGTAACTGTGTTGCTATTGACATTAATCTGTTGATAAAATACCTGAGATGAGGAAAGTTGGATGTCCACTGTTGGCATTCTTCCTGCAGTCCCTCAACGTGGACATTTTCTTTCTGTTCATAGAGTAGCTCATCGAGTTGCCTGAACATGTTCTGAACTTGCTGCGTGGCAGCTTTATCAAATTCCTAGAAAGGAAAGCTATCCATCAAGGACCCAGTGAATAGCATTTAAAGACCTTTTTAAACTTATTTTTTTTAAGTTGTAAAAGACCATCTGTTGTTGAAAGCTTAGCAGGACTGATTTAAACAACCTTTTGCACAGAAAGACATTATATTTAAATAACCTGTTCCCTGGAGAGGATGCAGGTTGCTGTTACAACTCATAGTAGGACGTAAGCTTACAAAGACACAAAATAAAAGCTATTAAAATGTTTTGAAATGCCTGTATTATTATATCAACTTAATGACAGTAATTAATGTAAAATAAACCAGAACAGGAATGGTAATCCTCAGCAATATTTTAATGAAATGGAAAATGTCTTGCTTGCAGTGCCCAACATGAGACTGGTCTGAGAGACCAGGAAAGTGACATTCTCATGCTGTGAGATAACAAGTTCTCATACAGCTAAAAAATTAGGCTGGTTCTTGGGCAACCTAAATCCAATCAGTTTCCATCTTCACTCCACAGAAAGTAATAACACGCTTTGTTTTGGTAAACAGGAAATCAGAAACAAAAAAGAAGTGATGGAGAAGCTTACTGCATTTTGAATAACATACAAATATCCAGAAGTTTTCAACAAAGTGTAGTCCAATAAACTCACACCAAGTATCCGAAAGTCATCCACTCCTGTTCTGGACTCCACAAGAACAGCATTTGATATGTTGTATGCATATTTACAAATTAAGTGATTTGTATTTCCAAAGTTTTAGACCAGAAATGCAATAAGCTTATTGTGTTTTGATCTGAGTGAATGTAAAGATGGGGAAAAGGCCAACAGGATGTTTTTTCTATCCCCAACATCACGATTTGAGCCAGTCCTCAGCTTTATCCTGCAATGTCTTTACAATGGTATTTCAAACATCTTTTTACGCACAGTGGTAGGTTTGTTTTGGGTGACGATGTTCTACTCACATCATAGCCCCAAGAGAAGATGGAGCTGTCCTCGGTGGAGGTGCCTGCATAACTCGGACTAGCAGACCATGAATTCCCATCATCAGTTGGAGTAACAGAAGGGTAATCCGATTCCTTTGAGATTCCAGACTCACTGAAATGCACATGTTGCAGGAAAAAAAAAAAAAAAAGAAGAGAAAATAAACACAAGCCAACAACACAGTCACAGAAAAGCAGATACACAGGCCGTGTTCAGAAATGATACCATTCTGAGGTGAAGCCTAAGGCTACCGACCACATGACTGCCATCAATACAACTCAACACAAAGCTGATGGTTTTTCCCATGGTCTCCAGACCAGGATCTGTCTTCTGCAGTGCCACATACCTGGAAGCCCCTGGGCAGCTCTCAGAGGTGGATGTGACAGGGCTGGGTTCTGGCAGCGGGTGGTGCCACACGGCATGGTGCGTCAGGCCTTGTCTACAAGCAAGAGCAGACCCTGACATTACTGTGGGGACTAGCTACGTAGCTCCCAAGCTTTATGTGTGTTCTGGTTTCTGAGGAATGCCCCAGCTTGCATAACTGAACTCATTTATTCTTGATAGCCTCATTCATGTTAGAATTAAGATACCAGAACAAACTCCAGGCTGGACACAGCATTAGAATCCTTCGCTTGGAAACCAGCGTCATCCCGTAAGGCCAAATCCTGCAGTGACGGGCTGCAGCCCCGAGAGCAGCTGTGATACAGCTGTGCCCCGCGGGGACTCACGCGCCGACGGGACAGGAGCGGCCTCCAGCCGGAGCCTGGGGAAACCCTTAAGAGCGGTATTTGCTACCACTGAGTTTGGCTGCACGGAGACAGGAGAGGCAACCCTGGGCCCTCCGCACCTCCCTCCCGACCCAGCCCCACCCGCGTCCCGAGCGGCGGCGGCGGCCACTCACGGCTGCAGAGCGCTGGGGGGCACCGGTTTCCTGGCGTATCGCGAGATCATCCTCCGCCCGCCTCGGCGCCGCTCAGCGCCGCGCCGAACGGCCCGCCGCCATCACGGCGCCCCGGAGAGTCGGAGCGCTGCGCGCGGCTCTGCACGGCGCGATGGAGGGCCGCGGGAGGGTCGCGCCGGCCGAGGACGCCGTGCGCTACCGCCTGTTCGCCGTGCCGGGGGCGGGCGGCGAGGAGCGGCTGCGGCGCTGCGCCGACGGCATCGCGGTGCGCCTGGCGCCGCTGCTGGCCGCCTACATCTGGCAGCGGCAGCGCTTCCGGCTGCGATACGTGCCGCCGTGCGGTGAGCGGGACGCGGGGCCGTGGGGCTGGGCTGGGCAAACTGAGCGGGCTTTCCCAACCGGGAATGGTTGTGCGATTCTATTTTGGCAGGAGACACTCCGGAGCACATCGGCGGCACCACGCTGTTCGGGGACAACGTGGAGGACGAGTGGTTCATTGTCTACCTCTTGCGGGAGATCAGCCGCGCCTTCCCGGAGCTGGTGGCCAGGTGGGGTCCTGCGTTACCCCGCAGCGCTGGGCCTGCACCCAGTGAGTGCCCTCAGCAAGCGCCCCGCGTTGCGGTGTGTACGAAACTGGCTTCTCCTTGAGCAGGGTCGATGACAACGACGGGGAGTTCCTGCTGATCGAAGCGGCCGATTTCCTCCCGAAGTGGCTGAGTCCTGAGAACAGCGAGAACAGGGTGAGCATGTTGGGCGCTGCTTTCAATCCCTCTCACACCACTGGCTGCTAAAAATTGCGCTTCTTCCTGCTGTGTCCTTCAGTGCAGACACGTGGGAGTTTGCAGCCTGCACCCACGGGTCTGCTGGAGGGTTCTCCTCAGGCGCATCTCCAGCTGAAGGGAAGCATTTGGTATTGCTGGTATGAAGGAAACATTTGGCCAAACCTGGAGATCACAGAATCACAGAATCACAGAATCACTAAGGTTGGAAAAGACCTATAAGATCATCCAGTCCAACCATCCACCTATCACCAATGGTTCTCGCTAAACCATGTCCCTCAACACAACATCCAAACGTTCCTTGAACACCTCCAGGGACGGTGACTCCACCACCTCCCTGGGCAGCCCATTCCAGTGCCTGACCACTCTTTCAGAGAAGTAGTATTTCCTAATATCCAGCCTGAATCTTCCCTGGCACAGCTTGAAACCATTCCCTCTAGTCCTATCACCAGTTACACGAGAGAAGAGGCCGACCCCCAGCTCACTACAACCTCCCTTCAGGTAGTTATAGAGAGCAATAAGGTCTCCCCTGAGCCTCCTCTTCTCCAGACTGAACAATCCCAGCTCCCTCAGCCGCTCCTCATAAGGCCTGTGCTCCAGACCCCTCACCAGCTTTGTTGCCCTTCTTTGAACACGTTCCAGGGCCTCAATGTCTTTCTTGCAGTGAGGGGCCCAGAACTGGACACAGTACTCAAGGTGCGGCCTCACCAGAGCTGAGTACAGGGGGACAATTACTTCCCTGCTCCTGCTGGTCACACTACTTCTGATACAAGCCAGGATGCCATTGGCCTTCTTGGCCACCCAGGCACACTGCTGGCTCATGTTCAGCCGAGCGTCAACCAACACCCCCAGGTCCATTTCCTCTACACAGTCTTCTAGCCACTCTGCCCCAAGCCTGTAGCGTTGCTTGGGGTTGTTGTGGCCAAAGTGTAGGACCCGGCATTTGGTCTTATTAAACCTCATCCCATTGGCTTCAGCCCAGCTATCCAGCCTGTCCAGATCCCTGCTGAAGGGAAGCATTTGGTATTGCTGGTATGAAGGAAACATTTGGCCAAACCTGGAGATGCCAGGGATTTTCCGGGAAGACCTCACTGTGGCCTTCCAATACTTGAAGGGAGCATATAAACAGGAGGGGGAACGGCTGTTTATGAGGGTGGATAGTGGTAGGACAAGGGGGAATGGTTTTAAACTGAGACGGGGGGAGTTAGGTTAGATATTAGGAGGAATTTTTTCACACAGAGGGTGGTGACGCACTGGAACAGGTTGCCCGAGGAGGTTGTGGATGCCCATCCCTGGAGGCATTCAAGGCCAGGCTGGATGTGGCTCTGGGCAGCCTGGTCTGGTCGTTGGGGACCCTGCACATAGCAGGAGGGTTGAAACTAGGTGATCATTGTGGTCTTTTTCAACCCAGGCCTTTCTGTGATCCTATGCCCAAGGCCAATGATGGGACCCTGGGCAACCTGAGCTGCTGGGGAGGCAGCCAGCCCACAGGAGGGAGTTGGAACTATAACTTTGAGGTCCCTTCCAAATGGTTCTCTGATGTACGAAACACAACTTTGCATTTCTTGTGTGACTGTGCTTTTCCCATCTGATGAAAATGTCTGCCAGGTGTTCTTTTACAAAGGAGAGCTGCACATCATTCCACTCTCAGAGACCGAAGAGCAGCAGTGGGAGGAGCTACCTGCTGAAAGCCTCACCATCTCAGAAGCGTTGGCGTTGTTATCTGCCCATTCGGAGGAGTTCCTAGCTGCAGAACCCATTCGAAGAGCTGTGTATAAACGCATCAATGGGTATGTGCATGGTTTCTTTGGTATTCTGTAACAGAGAGTACTGATTCTGGTTCTCTTTTAACTAGAAGTTTTCCTGGGGCATTGTGCAGATGGGGGACCTCTGTCCAGTAAGCTGTTTTGTTAGGTGGGGACTTTGGTGGTGGTTCACTGCTGGGATGCTACACCTGCCCATGGCAGGAGTCACCTTCCTTCCTGTCCTTCTTTAATACTCTAATGAAAATGGCAACAGTAGTTAAAAAGGAGCGTTTGAGGCTTGCAATGCACTGAACACAGCGTTGCAATTGTGTGACACAGATATCCTGAGAAAATCCAGGCCTCTTATCACCGAGCACACTGCTACCTTCCAGCGGGCATCGTGGCAGTGCTGAAGCAGCGCCCATCGTTGGTGGCTGCAGCAGTCCAGGCCTTCTACCTGCGGGATCCCACCGACCTGCGGGTATGTCGCTCTTTTCACACTTTCCCTCCGGAGGAGCGAGTGATGACCATGGTAAGTGATCCCTCTAATGTATTATTTAAGTTCATGTTTGTTTAGAGATGCTGGCAACTTGGAATATTCTTTGTAAAATCTGAAAAGTGACTCATCTTCACTCAGAGGGTGGTGGAGGATTTTCACACAGGGGGTGGTGACGCACTGGAACAGGTTGCCCGAGGAGGTTGTGGATCCCCCATCCCTGGAAGCATTCAAGGCCAGGCTGGATGTGGCTCTGGGCAGCCTGGTCTGGTGGTTGGTGACCCTGCGCATAGCAGGGGGGTTGGAACTAGATGATCATTGTGGTCCTTTTCAACCCACGCCATTCTATGATTCTATGATTCTATGACCTTAGGCAAATATATATATATATGTATATATATATATATCTGAAATACTATCTAAGATAAGGTCAGTAATATTGATGCTTTAAAACCAAATTTGGATGGAACTGCCAGAAAATTGATGCCCATGCAGAACCCAGTTACACCGCAGTGTTTTTCTCTTGCTTTGGCCTTTTCAGGTTACATTCACCAAGTGTTTGTATGCACAGCTCGTGCAGCAGAAGTTTGCCCCAGACAGGCGCAGTGGATACACGCTGCCCCCTCCATCCCACCCACAGTACAAAGCCCATGAGCTGGGCATGAAGCTGGTAATTAATCTGTATGGATTTTGTACTTAGACTGTTTTGTTAGTTAGGCAAGAGCTGAGATGGGAACAGGGTGGGATTTGTCTGCTGGAAGTACAGAAGGCTCAGTGTGCCCTTGGCCTCTGCTCCAAGTAGAAATACAGCTACATCTGAGAGCAAGTTTTCTCTTCTGAAATTGCCTGTCCTGAGGCTTGTGCATCAGTGCAGCACGTTTGTATGAGCTACGCAGCTTTGCAGTTCAGCAGAGAATATAAATACAGTTGAAGTATTGGTGCTTATATGAGCAGGAATTGGTGAGCTATAGATCTCTCTTATGCTTTGCTTTTCAGTAGCTTTCCCTGTAGACAAACTTTGTATGTCAGATTGCACTATCTTGCTCTGGAAGTTGGAATCTCTCTTCCTGCAGCAGTAATAAACCATTTTGATCTTACAATCAGCTTTGCTCTCTCCTTCCCAAATGGCAGAATTGAGTGCCCAGTGATAGGTAGTTCTTGATGCAGTCATTTAGAGCTGTGCTTAAATTTGTCACATCTTGAGAATATCTTCTTGTTGCATCTTTTATACAGGCTCATGGCTTTGAAATTTTGTGCTCCAAATGCAGTAAAGTGGCTCCTGATCTGAAGAGAAGTGTGTTCAGGGGTCCCCTGTGGGAGAGGTACCTCCGCAGCCTGAAGGAAAAAGATTATTTTAAGGTGAAGTATTGTGTCTGTGTGTATCTTTTACATGATCCAGAAATAAAAAAAAAAAAGCAGCACATCTTTTAGCTCTTGAACTTGTATAAATATTTCTAGCAGGGCACGAAATCTAATGCTTCCAGCTATGGAAAATCCATATCTTCAAAGGAGTCATGTGTGGTTTGTCCCCCTTCAGAATTAATCTATTTATTTTGGAAGTTAAGATGGCTTTGAGTAATTATTTGAAGTTGTCATTATGAAATCTGGCTGTGAAAAGCAAGTGGAGGGAGAATTGCTTACATTCCTGCTTGTGTGCTGGATTAAACAGGGAGAAATGGAAGGCTCTGCAAAGTACTTGGAACTGTTGCGTATGGCAGAACATTACTTCCAGCAATCTGTTAATAAGCCAGAAAGGTAAGAGCTGTGTGTAATTGGTGAATACGTGGTACCTGCAAGCACTGCAACTAAGTTTGTGCATTTGTTTTGGTTTTTAAGACTTTCTCAAAAAAGTCTGAAGCCTTTTTCCTTTATGCATTTAATATGGGTGCTGTGGCTTTGGCATATGAGTATTAATTCCTCTAGTATGCTCTCAATTAGTAAAAGTTATTGCTTGAGTAACTATTTATCTTGGTTTTGTGAAGTATTAAGCTATTCCAAGTGGGTTAAGAGATGACTGAAGAGTTTTATTCATTTGGTTGGTTGGCTATGGAGATTGTGATAGGACAAGGGAGAATGGTCTTAAACTGAGACGGGGAGCTTTAGGTTAGATATTAGGAGGACGTTTTTCACACAGAGGGTGGTGACACACTGGAGCAGGTTGCCCAAGGAGGCTGTGGATGCCCCATCCCTGGAGGCATTCAAGGCCAGGCTGGATGTGGCTCTGGGCAGCCTGGTCTGGTGGTTGGCGACCCTGCACGTAGCAGGGGGGTTGAAACTAGATGATCATTGTGGTCCTTTTCAACCCAGGCCATTCTGTGATTCTATGATTGAATCCCAGTGAATAACAAATAAGAAGTAATCTGTCTCCTTTACTCAAGAAGGCAGGTGGCTATGAATATCTCCAAAAGATTCAATCCAAAAAAATAAATCATTGCAAAAATATCTGAGGATTTACCTCTTCAAAATATCTTGGCTGTTATTTGCTTGAAGTTCCAGTGTGCGTTGTTTGGGATCTGCCTAGCTGAACATTTACCAAGACAAAATGAGCATTAAGAATAAAGGAAGCGGAAGAGAAATGAGCTTTGGAGACATCAACAAGGAATGTCATTAGTTAGCTCTGTCTTATTTTGGCTAGTACTGTCCGTGTAGTATGCTGGTAGTTCCCCACAATTTGCTTATCTTTTTAGTTATTTGCACAGAAGGAATAATGTGGAATTTCAGTGGAAACGTGTATGGAGTGTCAGATGCCATTGGCATGGCAACGCAAGCAAAAATCTATTTCAGTAAAGTGAATTTTTTCCTTTTAGCTCTGTTGAAATGAGTCCCGGTGATGAAATCTTGACACTGCTACAGACCACAACGTTTGATGTGAAGGAGTTTGAAAGAGAAGCAACTTGTCTTCCTCCGGAGGATGGTGAGCAGGATGATGGGGAGTGAACTCTTCCCATCACAAACAGTTATTTGTGGTGAGAGAGGGGCAACTGTACGATCTCTTTGCCTACTTCTGTTGTGTCCTGTGGCTGTTAGAGTTGTTACTTGCGGGCATTCATTTCAGATTGGCAAAAATCCGTGCACACATACAGCAGATCAAGTACTTTGTGTCAACTGTCCACCAGACAGCAAGTTTTGAAATATCACATGTCATGAACCCAATTCCAGTACTGACAGTGCAAAGCTTAACCAGTATGCGGTCCATTCTGATGGCCTGTATGAAACCAGCGTAAATTTTGTTATAATATTTTCTGACTTGTAGCTGTTGCCAGTGTGCAGTACGGGTCACATCTGTATTTCTGGATGATTTTTTAAGCACTAAAACAAAATGTTTTCTGTTTATCTCAGCTCCTCGCTACTTTGTACCTTGTGTTATCAAGTATCATCTTGAAAACTTAATTGTGCAAATAAAGTGAGCTACAAAATGCTAGCAGTGCTCTCAGCCATCTAAACTGGGACTTGTGGGCTAACGGGCTGGTGCTCAAATAGAAAATATGTCCTAAATTCTTCCAGATGACAGTTGGCTGGAGATTTCTCCTGATGCTCTGGAGCAGATGCTGAAGGAGGCAACAGGTGAATCCCACCCTTCCTCAAATGAAGAAGAGCAGAAATATGACTTGGAAGCAGTTGCTGAAAGTATGAAGGCTTTTGTGTCCAAAGTCTCAACACACGAAGGAGCAGAAATGCCTTGGTACTGCTATTGTTTTTTTAAGTTTGGTGTCTAGTGTGGAATGTGATTTCATTCACTTACAGCCCTGTCAGTGAGCCTGTGATCTTTCAAAGTTGGAAAGTGTTCTCTTTAGCAGAGGCCTGAAGCAAACATCTGTATTAGTAGTGAATAGCTTTTAAACTGGCTCGGTGACCACTCATGCTCTGGTGCAGATAAAAGTGGTGGAAGATGCTGTATTGTCCAGAGCTCCTACTTAGCTTTGTTTTGTTTAGCAGTATGGCACCCAGTCCATGTTTGTGTTAGGCTTGTGCAAGCATAGGAGCTTTGTTTATTGAAAACATTTTTTATTTCAGGTCATCTGATGAAACCAGTGTTACCTTTGATGTCGATTCTTTTACAAAGGCGTTAGACAGAATTTTAGGTGAGACTGCTTGCTTCTTTTGTCAAAATATGTCATGGTTATTTAGTGTCTCTGAGATTTCTCATGCTCCGTGTGCACTGTGCTGATTTCCCTGCTGTCTGTGCTTACACAAAAATACACAGGGGCAGACTCAGAAGAGCTGGATTCCGATGATCTGGATGAAGAGGAGGAGTTCAACTTCTCAGATGAGGATGATGATGACCTAGATGCTGAAAATCAAAGGGAA
Source organism: Pavo muticus (assembly GCA_016647715.1). Lineage (NCBI taxonomy): Eukaryota > Metazoa > Chordata > Aves > Galliformes > Phasianidae > Pavo > Pavo muticus. The sequence continues at coordinate 1,044,995 of JACDJE010000114.1, forward strand.
GACGAGGAGGTATCACCTAAGGAACTTATAGGCAGTCTTAAGTCATATATGGCTGAAATGGACCGTGAACTGGCACAAACCAATGTTGGAAAAAGTTTTACCACTCAGAAGAAAGGGGTAAGTATACCTTGAATACTAGTTTGTGGCATAATCATTTTGAGAGCTTTGTTAGGAGTGAAGGAATATGCTAAAAGAAGTCATTCTGAGTCACGTGATCAGCAGCTTCTGTCCTCCAGCCATGTGCTGATTACCAAGAAAAATAATCCAGTGGGCAAGTTGCACCACAGTATTTTCAAAACCAAAACTTAGCTCAGCTTTAACGTGCACATTGATTCCAAGACTTGGTTTCATGTCCCTGCAAGCTGCAGTTCGACTTCTTGAGTTTCCATTGTGGATCATTCCTGTGGGAAACTGAGCCAGGACTCACTGACCCTCTGTGTCTTTCTCTTGGAATGTCGTCTGTATAATGGAAAGTGACGATTTTTAACTGGCATGAGTATTTGGCAACCACGTTCCTGTCTCTCAAGGCAGATGAGAACATACTGAACTTTGTTGGTGACAGAACTGCTTTCTTTTTTTCTCTTATTTTATTTTTCCTTTTTTGTGTACGATTTGTCTTGATGAAATGTTCTCCTTGTACTCACTGCAGGCAAGTTCTGCTAAAGCAACTTCATCTCCAAATGCTGGCCTTGATTCTGAAGAGGAGGGTGCTGAGTTGACACCAGTTGATGTGGATATGAACCTAGTAACTAACCTGCTCGAATCTTACAGTGCTCAGGCTGGACTGGCAGGACCCACCTCTAACATTTTACAGAGCATGGGGGTGTATTTACCTGAAAATACAGATCGTATTGGTTCTAGTGAGGGTGCAGCAGAATAAGAGACTCTTAATTCAGAAGACGTGGCTGACTGGGAAAAGAGACACAAAAAGAGTAGCAGCATTTGGAAAAAGATGAGATTTGAATTTAAAGCATTTTATACATGTGCTTTGTGTGGCTTCTAAGATGTAAAGTGGATTTACCTGGAAACACTGTCTACTTGCACACTGTTAGACAGGATGAGGAGTTTTCCAGAAGTAATACGTTTTCAGAGAACGGCAAAATGATGCTGTGACTTGAATGAAACTCTTGTTACAAAACGTGTCTTTAAAGCTGACATTCCAATTTGCTGTATTTCTAAAATATCCTTTAGCCATAGCAAAGTGCTGTCAATATCTGGAAAATGCTGCTGCATTTGGGGGAGACAGAGGAATACCATGCTGGGCGGACAGTGTTCTCTTGTGTGGATTTGGGAATGCTGATTCAGTGTTCATCAGACATTTTCACAGAATCACAGAATCATAGGGGTTGGAAGGGACTTCCAGAGATCATCGAGTCCAACCCCCCTGCCAAAGCAAGGTTCCCTACACCAGGTCGCACAGGTGGGCGTCCAGGCGGGTCTTGAATATCTCCAGAGAAGGAGACTCCACAACCTCCCTGGGCAGCCTGTACCAGTGCTCCGTCACCTCACCGTAAAGAAGTTCTTGCGCACATTGGTGCGGAACTTCCTATGCTCCAGTTTCTGGCCTTTTCCCCTTGTCCTGTCTCCACACACGGCTGAAAAGAGTCTGGCCTTGCCACTTTGCCCCCCACACCTTAGATATTTATAGACCTGGATCAGGTCCCCTCTCAGTCTTCTTTTCTCAAGGCTAAGCAGACCCAGTTCACTTAGCCTTTCTTCATGGGGAGATGCTCCAGGCCCTTCAGCATGTGAAGGCCCTCCGCTTGACTCCTTCCAAGAGATCCCTGTCTTTTTTGTACTGGGGAGCCCAGAACTGGACACAGTACTCCAGATGAGGCCTTACCAGGGCAGAGTAGAGGGGGAGGATCACCTCCCTCGACCTGCTGGCCACGCTCCTTTTAATGCAGCCCAGAATGCCATTGGCCTTTTTGGCCACAAGGGCGCACTGCTGGCTCATGGCCAACCTGTCGTCCACCAGGACACCCAGGTCCCTCTCTGCAGAGCTTTTCCAAAAGTACAAATGCTGCATTGTAAGAACTTCTGATAATTGCTATAAGAAAATTTTGGTTTTTTACTAATTAGGAGTATTTGATGATGAGTGATCTGATAGAATATGTAAATACTGCTGTATTTTTTGAATTTATTTAAAATAAAAACAGAAGTACAACGTGATTGCTGGAGCTGCTTTTTTCTTTGAAGGTGTGCATAACTTCTGTAGCAAAGTGTTGGAAGTTCTTGGAGTTAAAGCATTCTCACAATGGGGCATTTGTTGGATTCTGTTATGACTGAGCATTGGTGCCGTCAGTAGCTGTGTATGAGCTCTGTCTGAACAGTTGAATTTTGTTGTTTAGGGAAAATGTGACCTAGAATTTCTTTCACATAGAATGATTAATCAATTCTGGATATGAATACTTAGGTTTAATCAGATAAGTATGAAAGAAAATACACAGCAATTCTTGCTCTATAGACAGCAAGAAGGCAGATCTGCTGGATTTAGTGCATTTCTACATCTTTTCTATTCTTCCTTCCACTGAAATTCAAGAGCCTGTCACAATTTACAATGAATGCTAATCTGTACTAATGAACTAATCTGTACTATGGTGGGTTTTGCAATTTGTTTCTATTTGTTGTTGGGTTGGGTTGTGTTTTTTGTTTGTTTGTTTGTTTGTGTTGTAAATGAGGGATTTCTTGTAAAACGCTCCAGTACAAATCAAGAACGTGGAGACTGAATGAATGAAATGAGTGTGAACAAGGAGTGCTCAAAATGGGATGGCCCAGAATCACAGAATCAAATGCTTCTGGATTTGGAATCCAAAGGGGTTTTGTTCTGACTTGGGTTTTATTCTGACTTGCTGAGGGGGTATTCATTTCTTTAGAGAAGAATCTGTGTACACAAGAGAGAGATCCGAAGTTAAACTTGCCAAGGAAAGGATTTTGTATCCTTGAACTTACAGGAAAAGCAAAAAAGAACGACTTCTGAGTTACATAGGCAGCTGAGTTCAGAGAAGAAATGAATCCCACAGGTATGTATTCATATCTTAAAATGAGAAAGGGATTTAAATGTTTGGCTGATTCTGAATCCACAGTGAAACCTCCAGTGTTTCTTCAGCTGTAGGTGCCTAAATTCTGCTTTATCCTGGAGCTCTGGGCCCAAGAAAATGATGTGAAAGTAGCGCTGTCTGAATCAGTCTCAGGCAAGGCTCAGTGGCACAGCGAGGCAAAAAATGCTCAGTGAAATCAATCAGCAAACTAACAGATGGTTTCCATTACCACCAGGCTGGTTATTCCTGTTGTCACAGCTTTGGTTGAATGACTTTAACTTTTAAACTAAAAAAGAAAAATAAGTCAGAACTGTACCAAGATGAGAACTTCATTGGCGTATTCCAGTTGGGCTTTGATTGTTTTTAATGTTTCCCTCTCAGTGCATCTCTGCTGCACACCACATTGTATGTAAAAGATCATCATTTGCTTTAGAGTGCTGATGTACATGCCTGGTTTTAAATCTAGTAGTTTACTTGGGTTCATTTGTGGGATATGATGGAATGACCTGACTTAAAAGCAGAGACTTCATTAGGTGCACTCAGAAAGGCACGCTCATCTCTAACGACAGCCTCACAAGGCACAGCTTGAAACATTATTTTCCCAATGAGATTGCATTTATATTACACGTTTTATGTACTGTTTTCAATATGTTTATTTTCTCTATCAGATGGTCATACATGATGACAGCCTTCTTTTGGTATTTATGAAAAAATTAATATAAGTAATAGTAAGGGCTGAACTGTCCTGGCGTTCCTGTGTGTGCTGCAGGTAATAAGCTGAGTATCCTAACAACATAACAGAAGAGCTTTAGTAACTGGAAGCCAGATGTTTCATACAGTGTGTGAACTGATTTTGTGTCTGCGATGTTGGCCAAAAATCAGAGCTTACTGGTGATTCTCGAGGGTCTCCTTTATGTGGTTTTGAGCAAAATTGTACAAGTTGCTAGGCTTCACTTGCATACCAGGTAATCAATATACATGGACTTAAATGCATTCTGCTATGGGTGAGCATGCTAGATCTTGCAGTTGAACGTCACATGGTCTGAAGCAGTGACCTTTGAGATCTCTATCATCCACAAGACAAAATAAAACCAACAATAATGTTACTGAATTAATAACTTTTCTGTAAAGGGTAAAGTCAGTTCTCAGCTTTACTTTCTGAGGAAAAGCGAAGTTTTATGCTGGGTACAAAATGAGCAACAAGTCAGCATAAAATAGATTTTTAGAGAGATTCCTGTTCTGAAACTCTCAAGCTTACTACTGAAAGATGGAGAATGCAGATATAGGTAAACATGGAACAGCCAGGTGCATTTGTTAGACATTGTGCTAAAGAAGAGAAAAACCCTAGTATTAACGTTAATGTCCATTGAGTAAAATTAGAGATTCTTAATACTGAATATTTTTGATAAAGAATTATGCACATCTTTTAAAATAATTCCCTCCATTTCTTCTTTCTGGAAGGCTCGTTGGGCTCACATCCTCCGATCCCTGGCATTCCTCCTCCTTTATTTTCTTGGGTTGCGTTTTATGAGCTGTTTGGTAGGCTAATCACAGACATCGTATTTTAAAAGAAGGTAAGAATGCATCATATTCTAACAACAGCTGTCTCTCAAAGTTTATTTGACCTACAAGGTTCTATACGTCCTCTGGAATGAATAATTTGTATTTACAATTAAAAGAGTCAGTCAAATTTCTGATGTGATTGGTAACCAACATTCTGACACGTTCAGTTTTGCATGGACTGTATGCTTTGAGCCAGAGGCAATTTAAAACACAAGAGACTTTTTAGACCTGCTTTTGCTTAACTGTGGAGATGAACATCCCGGTGTGCTACTAACACACAGTTAATTGTTTAATAGCTTTGGAAATAGAGACAGTTAACGAACCAGCAGCATAGGCTGATGTGGAGTTAGATGCTGATTCCCGTTCACTTGATCAAACTTAATGCCAGGCTGTGCACCTCTAAGGATTCTGCAGCTGTAATGCTTAAGAATGCTGTGAAACTGAAGAAGCTAGCCAACTGTTTTCTGTTCGTGGATGCATATTTTTAAGCTCCCGTTTCCCTTGCACCATTATATATACCATATACACAATCTTCTCTGAAGAAGTTGCACTGAAAAAATGTGGTTTGGCCTCAAAATTTGTCTCATTTACACTTGTTTTTCATTTTTAAACATGTGCAGCACAACAGACATCCTCAGAGCTCACCCCAACGGGCTGCTGTTAGTGAGGAGCCTCCTCCGCTGTGTCAGCCAAGCAATGTTTTTAGATGAGCTTTTAACAAAGCTAACAGCTTTTTTAGAGTTTTTCTTATTTCTTTATTTATGCATTCTTCTATTCAGGAGAAACGTTTGTTGCTCATCTCAAGCTGTGGAAGATAAAGTTTCATTGGTCACAGCTACTACTAATCCTGGACTATGAGTCCATGTGTGCATTTTTCTGGCTTGAGAATGATGTTAAGACATTGAGGTACCTTTCTCCCTTTGTTTACTGATTGCATTCCTTCAGCATCTGTCATCTTGCTTTCATAAACTGGCCGCTTGTACTGCAGGGAGTGTTAATGATGCTAAAGGTTTCCAAAGCTATCCAAGATGTCTTGTAGCACATCTGATATTGGTATAGCATATCATACAGTTAAAATGTTGACATAAAAACTGTAGTGGAAATGCTAAGTCACAGCCTGAAGCAGTGATGGAGCACCTGGTGAAAAGGCAGGGCCAACCCAGAGGAGCTCAGGTGCATGCAATGCAGCTGACTGGCCAGAAGGGCTGGAGCCAGGATCCACCCCTTCCCAGACCTCATTTAAGGGTTGACAGGGGGAGGTGAGGGTGTTTTGTTGGAGATCCATCCCTATTTCAGCTCTTCTGAAAGTAAGCAGTTCTTTTCTTTCATTTCTGCATCCAGGACTGCTATATTTGGGCTCATTCTCATTTGCTGTAGCCGAAGATATTGCTGCCCTATTATTATGGAATTGCTTTCCATCCCATTTTAGCATTACAAGAACTTAATTGGTTTTCACTTTATTTGCATATAACCTTGTCAGAACTGATAGTTCAATATTTGCATTCACCTTTGTACTGAATGTCTTAAGTCAACTAGTTACTTAATGTATTGCTTTAAGTTTTCGGTAGTCTTTGTCACACTTTTCACATCACTGTGTTGGGTTTCTGTATTGATTTATCTTATCTTTCTCACTTTTTTTGCCAGCTTGAACCTAAACAAGATCTCGTGCTTAACATGAACGTCTTAATGGAAGCTGGCCAGTGAGACCATTGCTGATTGTGTCAGGCAGTTAACAGGGAGTCATAAGCGCATGGCAGTGGCAAATAGGTAAGTGCGATGCATGGAGTTACATTCTGTTATAGGATCATAGAATCACTTGGGTTGGAAGTGAACCCAGGGATTATCAAGTTCCACCCCCCAACCTGCCACAAGCAGGGCCGCCAACCTCCATATCTAATATTAGACCAGGCTGCCCAGGGCCCCATCCAACCTGGCCTTGAACATCTCCAGGGATGGGGCATCCACAGCCTTTCTGGGCAGTCTGTTCCAGCACCTCACCACTCTCATAGTAAAGAACTTCCCCCTGATATTTTATGTAACTTTTTTTCTCCTTGAGCTTAAGAACATTCCCCCTTGTTTTGTAATGGTGCTCTAGAATCTGCTGTTCCTCCTCCTGAGTTTGTTTATTTGACTTAAGATTTAGGTGATCTATCCATGCTACTGGTATGTTTGCAATCTGAGCTGCATTTGTCGTAGTATTTAGACTATTGTATTGCTTTTCATCATGCTGTTCTTCTGTTGTGCTCTCTGGCCAGTTTATTCTTAGCTTCAGTAACATGCCATTATAGAGCTTTCATTCCACTCATACTGAATAATATCAAAAGAAATAAAGAAAGGAAAACACTCAAGCGGTGTTTAGGTCTAAGACCAAGGATAAGCTCTTTAATGAAGGACAGATGAAAGACCTGATCAGTATGGATCTTGTCTTGCACTGGGATGTTCAATTATGAGACAAAATTTTTGCAAAGAATTAGAAATGCCCTACCTGCAGGATTGCATTTTCAGTGCTTCACCCCACAATGATCAAATGATTGTTAATGGGGAGTTAGTAATGGGATCATTGATACAGATTCATTTGAGTTAACCTTTAGTTTGAAGATGCAAAAAGGGAGAGCCCTTCACCACAAGGACAGTGATAGGCTGATGGTTCTTTTTAATAGCAGGTTAATCATATTGCCGCATCTTATAAACAGAGCTTGAGGGGGAAATATTCCTTCTTTGAAAAAATAGTCTGTTCTCTCAGCCAAGTTTCTATAGGAAAAAATTGAGATGAGTAATAAGATCTGCGTGTTTATGATCATTAAAATTCAACTACCATTTCAATAAATGGATTGCAACCAGCAGAAATTAAGATGAAAAGGTTGTTATCACAGAATCATAGGGGTTGGAAGGGACCTCCAGAGATCATCGAGTCCAACCCCCTGCCAAAGCAGGTTCCCTACACCAGGTTGCACAGGTGGGCGTCCAGGCGGGTCTTGAATATCTCCAGAGAAGGAGACTCCACAACCTCCCTGGGCAGCCTGTTCCAGTGCTCCGTCACCCTCACCTTAAAGAAGTTCTTGTGCACATTGGTGCGGAACTTCCTATGCTCCAGTTATGAATTGATTTGCATGGTACATAGTCATTATAAATATACGCTAATGTGACATTGTATTCATAACGAGATCTGTATTTTACTTGTTAAATTAAAAGCTACTTTGAAATAAACTAAAACTTTCAAGTATGAAAATATAGTCTGTGTTCATGTGTTAGCAACATTTTTTACATACGTGAAATGGGGAATGGGTGACTGCGTGCCTATTAGTCTGATCTTGGTATACAAGCCTAAAGAGTGAATTTTAATGGGAATAATAATTAGTAACACGAAGGAAGGAAGATCAGGTAACATTGTGTGGGCTGGACTGAACGTATCTAACATCTTGAAAAATGATAAGGTGACATCAATATAGCTCTGAGTTATTAATGCTGATTTGCCATGGAAAAGTCAAATGCTAACTTTGAAAATCTTGTTTCCCGTTTAAGTTGAGGGATGTTAAATTCACAACTTGGCCTCCGTTATCGTAATGAATAAGTTACCATTTGCGGTTTTGAAGTGGGTACTTAGCGTAGGCCCATGTATGCCTAAAAAATGAATGGTAAAAACACGTACACACAAATCAGTGATCTTAATTACTCTATTTCATCCAATAAAGGAGGATATGATAAAAGCTATTTGCTTGGGGTAATTGCCAGTCAAAAAGCAGGACCTAAATATTATTGAAGGTCTAAGGAGATACACAGAGTAGATTAAATTGACCAAAAGAAAAGTTAGATGGAGTGTTAGGAATTGATTCCTAGTGAAGTTTCAGTATTTTCTTTCTTTCCTTGTAGGTTGGTACTCTATCTTTCCCTTTGGTAATTCAGAACAAAGAACTCACATATTTGCTGTAGAGAGCAGTTCTGTATTTTCAAGGTGTTGTACAGTATGGTCTAATAAGCATTTTCTCATCGCTCATTTCTTGTGGTATATTAATCTGGGGATTTAGAAAATTGAAAGTAGAATTGCTAACAAGATGAATACTAAGGATGAATTTGGGTTTGACATCCGTGGAGCGTAGAATCATCAGAATCATAAAATGACCTGAGTTGAAAAAGGACCACAATGATCATCTAATTTCAGCCCCCCTGCTATGTGCAGGGTTGCCAACCACCAGATGAGGCTGCCCAGAGCCACATCCAGCCTGGATCGAGCATGTTCCCAGTCTTGGCTGGACTGGACTGTTGCGCTCACTTCATAGTCTGGTTTTGGTGCCTTCTGACTTCCATCTGTTTGTGCGGATGATAGATGGACTGCATGGACGTTTTCCTAGCAACAATGCCATTGTATGTAGCTACTGTGAAACAGCGGGTCACTTCTGCTGCTGCAGATATTTACCAGCGCAGGCTCTTGTTCCTCACTGGTGAAAATGCACAGCTAATGGTGGTAACTATCTTGGAAAAAAATGGTGTTCTGTAGCTGAGAGTTGCCTTTATGAAGTAGTGTCATTCTGCTCTTTGTACCTGTTATAGTTTCCTTGGAAATAAATAGGCGGCATTACTTTTGGAGAAACCTATGTCAGTACATATTTATATTTACAACTCAGTCAATTTACAGCTCACCTGTCCTCATGTCCTTGTGTACATCCGCCTAGGACAGAAGGGAAAGGCATTTCCTGTATTATATTAATATTCTTCTTTCATCATAGTAACAGCAGTTCCATGGTGAAAAATCAGTGTTTAATGTGTCTTCATACCTGTCTCATATACCTAGAGTTATTTAGCTGTAATGGGGGAGAACCTCCTGTGCTCTGGGTTGATGCAAACTACAGGTCTTAGGAAAGTAGTATTTAAACATTTCTTTCATCATGGTCCATGTCTATTATTGCTGTTTTCCAGAATACATTGTGTTAATGGAGGACTGCCCAAATAAAAGTGATTGATTTCACCTCCTGAAACCTGTTTTGATTTGGGGAACTTGTTTTCCAGTGAAACACAAAGTCAGAGGGGTAGCACATTTTGTCAGCTTCTGAAGGAGACAAGTCCATCCTTATGTCATTTCTGGCCAAATTACCTGAAGCCAAGTTGACTTTCACAACTCTTTTCCTACCAGGTATGGGCATAGGTTCTACAGAGCCTACTTTGAGTGTCTTCATGGTTCCTGCTTTTTTTAATGGCTAGTGTACAGACTTTACAGGAAAGAAAACACAGTAGTAGGTTAAAAATGTAAAATGCTTTAGTTGGTGTCTGCTCTGATGTGTCTTTAAAAGTCTTGATGTCAAGGAGGCTGCCTAATGCTTTGTGACATTCAAGGCTATTGAAGGATTCTCAAATTAGCAACCCATAAAGCAAAGTAGTCCTCATCAGCTGTTGTTTTAGAAAATCGTTTTGTATGTGTTATTTGAGGACCTTGGCAATAAGGAATGCATTTAAATGTGTTCAGCTTGTAAGATGGGCACAGCAATTGTTCCTGTGCAGAGACTGAAAATATCTTGAGAACATAGGTGGCACTGTATGCTCAGAAACAGAAAACTGAGTGTGTATGTGTGTGTATATATATATTTATCCAGGATGAGAGCAGGAAAGAAGAGAAAAGCATGTAATAATGGGGGTGTTGTCAAAACATTCCCTGCTAACCATTTGTCAGTTCTGATTATTTCAAAGAAGTCATGGGTCACAGATGAACAGTTATATCTGAGGACCAACAGACTTTAGCAGGTACTCTGTTTTCTTCTAGGGTAAAGCAGCATAAATTATCCCATGGCTTAGAGCAAGTCACGTGCCTTACCTGACTTCAGAGTTGTCATGATTCTTAATGTCAGATCTTACTTCATGCCCTCCTGTGCCTTCTGAAGATGGAATATATGTGCTTTATCACAACGCTCAGAATACAAAAGGCATTTTAATATGTGATAGCCAAATACAGGTCTGAAAGATCTGTCTTCAAGGCTAGTTGATGGTTTTGAATGTTTGTGAAGCAATTAAAATCCTGGTAATGTGATAAAGATTTACATCCATGCGCTTCTGATTTTAACTGCAGCATATTTTATCCTTGTTTATAGCTCTCAGAAAAATGACTCAGTTCAGTAGATGCAATTAGTTAAGGATTAATTGTCATAATATGGACTAGCAAGCAAAACTGCCGGAATCTATAAAATTCCCTGCTGTCTCAGGCTTGAAGTCCTTGTTATAAATTTCTAAAGCCCTTCAACGCTGCATAGAAAAGAAGATGGTGTAGACGTGTAATGTTCTCAGTTTACTCCTTGGTATGTTCTTACATGCTTTTAATATGTTAAAAATGCCATTCTTGACATTTTTGGTGGTGAAGGTAAGCCATCCACCCCTCCTGAAGGTATTAAATACGTAGAGGAAAGAAGCCTCTACACTGTATTCTTGTTAAGCTCCTAAACAGCAAGTAATACAAGCTCTTGAATTGTTTCATATTGCTGCTACACCTGCTGATTCATCGTGTTGAACTTTCACTAACGTGTGTGTTACTATCTGGCATGGATGTGAAGGGAGCCACAAAAGAGATCCAGTTTTAAAAGCACGGTGGTGTCTTCCTGCATTTATGAAGAGAAGAAAATAAGCTGTCACAATTCTCTTGCGCTTGGATAATTTGATTCAGGTTTCCAGTTAGATTTTATGAATCTCTCACAATGCCGATGGAGGTTGGTGCAGTAAGTTAAAAATGTGGCAGGAAATATTTTGTCTAAAAATTCAAAAACAAACATCTTTCCCCCTCTCCTCAAGTATTTGAGTCTCACTGTCTCACATGGAATTGAATAGTCAGCACAGCATCATGTTTCATTTTGATAGAAGGATTAAATTTTCTTTGTGCTATTTCCTATATTTTCAAATGCCAGTAAAACATGAAAATTCAGTGTAGAAATTGTCAGGCAGGTTACATTGGGTTAAAGATAGTTAGCAAGTGGGAAGGCATGGGAAGAATTTTTAATTCTAGTACGTATAATTTCACTTTAATAAGCTTGGTAATGAATAAACTGATGTATACTTTGGGTTAAGTTTTGCATAGAATTATTTGTTGTCATACTCAGATCTGGCGTAATGGTGAAGTTGAATTTCAAGGAAGGCAAAACTGTCAAGACTAAGTAGATAAAATTAATTAGCTTGTATAGATTTCAAGGGCTGTGTTGCTTTTTGGGTTCATGGAGAGAAGCTTGATTCTACGTATTTAAGTTGATAGAGATTTGACAAGTATCTCCATAAAGCCTCTGGATAAAAAATACTCAAAACAACCAACAGTTGACTGTGGTTCATCGCAAGTCTACTAAGAGGTTAATGCATTAACTGCTTAGGTCACTTCATTTATTTCTGTGTCCATTGTAAAAGAGAATAATAATATTATTGTCTTGCCACAGTCTAACAGTGTGAGGACATATGAACTTATAAATGCTAGTTCTTAGCTTAATACACCCTTCAGTTACTATGTTCGTAAAATCACAGTAATAACTGTGCATGTCAAATAATATATTAGCTACTTAATTTTCCTGACTTGTTTTGAAAATCAGCGAATAATTCTTTCTCTCTGTGTAATAAATACCAATACACAGTACAGTTGAAGTAGTTTTATGAACTGGACCTTGTTTATTTCAGTGGCTGCCTCTTCAACTAACATTGTCCCGAGCATGACAGAAATGCCATCTGTTAAATTGATGAATTATTTTACTTTGTTTTCTACTGGGATAATTAAAACTTCTCTACAGATCGAGCCACGGTAAGAATCTAAATAAACACCAGTATTGAAATTAGTATTCAAACTGGAGATTTACAAGTCCTTTTCAGAACCTCTTTGTTTATATTTTATGTTTTGGAACTCTGTCTTCAAATTAATGGGGGAGGAAAAAAAATCTAAACTTAATTATCAACTGCAATGGATGCTTTATTTCTGTTGGAAAACCAGGGGGCAGGGCAAATATCACTGTCGCAACCCTGTTTTCAAGAGAGCTGTTTTTGAGTTCTTCAGGAATTTGCTTGGAAGAATCCTACGAGAGAGAAGAGACATGCAGGACTTTTAGTTGATTTTTCTAGTGCAAGAATGGTCCATCTTTGGTGTTTCAAAACCTGAATGGGATGGGTCTTGTGCAACCTCTTCCAGTTGACCCTAGTTTTAACAGGAAGATTGATCTACATGACCTCCTAAGGTCCAATCAACCTCAACTAGTCTAGGATTCCACATCATCCTTCCTCAATACAGTTTCATTTCATTGTAGCTGATATTTCTGCTGTTCATGGTATACAATTTACTGTATATGAGTCAATGTTATTATATATGTGGTTAGTTGTATGTCAGTGAGCTTTAGTGAAAATGACAACTTACTCTGTTTTTAGGAGACTTTCCTTGTTTTAGATACTATGTAGAATGGTCAGAATCGGAACATTATATGACTTCTTTCTGAAATAACACTGTACTGAAAACTTAGACTAAGTCACCTAGTAGCCTTGGAAAACTTATAGAAAACTTTTTAAAAGTGATAGCATAGATGCTATTGGTATTAATGGGAGCTTAGTCCGCTTGCCAAGAGGAGAAAAAATCTCAATGGGTCGTTACAAAACATTCATAAAAATTTCTAACAGATATATTAAAAGAAGTACAGGCAGTGTATACATATCATATTTCAAATGCATCATTAATACACTAATAAAAATAGATAAGCATAAGAAATGGAATGAAAAAAGGAAGGTGGAAAGGGTTCAGATAAGAAACTTAAGTCTGTCTCTGATTATCATAGCACAGGCAGTGGCTATATGTATGACTTGGTGCTACTGGAAAAACTCAAGAGCAATTCAAACAAATGGTCATCTTGCACAGATCTCAGAGAAGGTTAATACTACTAATTTTCCCTCTCTAGCAGGGGGAAAACAGTACATTTTTTTTCTAACATCACATTAAAATAAATAAAATATTCTAGGGTTGTGTAATCTGTTGCTCCATTTTTCAGTTTCGTCACAGACAGTGAAACCACAGGCAGGAAGAGTTGTCCATCCACAAAGACAGGCTGAGGCAGCTGGGCTTGTTCAGATGGGAGAAAAGAAGACTGCAGGGTGACCTCATTGCAGCCTTTCAGTACCTAAAGGGAGCCTATAAACAGGAGGGGAGTCAACTCTTTGAAAGGGTAGATAACAGCAGGACAAGGGGAAATGGTTTTAAGTTGAGGGAGGGAAGATTTAGGTTGGATGTCAGGGGGAAGCTCTTTACAGAGAGAGTGGTGAGGTGCTGGAACAGCTGCCCAGAGAGGCTGTGGATGCCCCATTCCTGGAGGTGTTCAAGGCCAGGTTGGATGGGGCCCTGGGCAGCCTGGTCTAGTAATAAAAAAGCCCTGCCTGCGGCTGGGGGGGGGTGGAGTTTGATGACCTTTGAGGTCCCTTCCAACCCGGGCCATTCTATAATTCTATCCCACTCTGCAAATATATTAAATATAATCTAAATTGTAACTAATCTTAACTCTGCCAAATGTGCGTCCAGCCTATTCTTCACACCTTCAAATAAGCAAGGCTTTCTCTAATGCCTGACTCTGTTATAATGAGAGTGTTCTTGATGTCATATTGAAGGTGTTTTTAGTTGTATATAAATCTTTTTTTCTTCGAGGTACCGTGGAGAATAATTAAATTGTGATTTTTAACAGACTTGTAATGGTGAAAGACTTCAGGAAGACTCCATTGATGGTGTGTTTTTCTAGACTGAACAAACAAATCATTCAGTCCTTCTTCATGTCATTAAAGAACTTACAGCTTTTGTTAGCTTTATTGCGTTTCTGAGGATGTTTTCAAGTTTGTTAATTTCTTTTTTGAAATGTAATGCCTAGCTTAAGCCCAATATTCTAGGTAGGATTTAAAAACCGAGTGGGTAAATGTCACGTTACCTGTGATATTCCTATTAAAACATGCTATTATGATGCCTAATTCCTTAAGGAATAGTTTAGTGCTCACTCATAATCCATTTAGTTTTCATCTGTTAAATGCTGACTGTTACAGTATTCCTGATTTTATTTTTGGGCACTTCTTTCTCAGCTCTCCAGTTTTTCTTTTGGGTTATGATCAATCCAAGTGGGAATACTGAAGAGAAAGATCAACAACCTGTATTTAAAAACAGCATATGCACATGTGCACGATGATTTTTTTTTAAATGTATTCAAGTAAAAAAAAAAATTGACTTTTTTGATAATTTAATGTAAACTCAGGATTTTTCTAAAAATCAGTTTTCACGATGGAGAGAACAGTATTTTTGAGCCTGAATGATTCTGAAGGTTTAGCATGTTGGTTGCAACAATATACAAGTAGTATTTTAAGCTGAGCAATGAGGAAAATGATTCATGTCGTAACTGAATTTGAGGATTATTCTAAATATTATTTGAAAACAGATTAATAATAATAAAAAAAAAAAATTGGAACCTAAGAGATGAAAATTGACGGCTAAATTATGTTAATAGCAGTGCTCAGGCGTACTCAGAAATCCTAGGTACTGAGGAACAGGTGTAGCTGCGGAATAATGATTGGTACAAGATCTTTCTGCTGCTTTCAACAGAAGTCATGCCAGTCAAGCACGACTGGAAGATTTGCTGCAGATATTAGTTAACAATAAGTGCGAATTCATTGCTGAGCTATAATTTGTCAAATAAAGTACTGTCATTTTATAGCCTTACTTTCAGTGGAGCCTGTACAGTTAATAGAGGCAGATAAATTATTCTGTAGAGATTCTTTGCTGATTTAGGCAAGGACTGAATGTTTTGGAGACTCTGAGTTAAGGGAATTTCAAAATATTCACCCTGCTAGTTTCTGTACTCTTGTTTTAAGTAAAAGTACTTAAAAAGTGAGATAATAGAATCATGGAATGGCTTGGGTTGGAAGGGATCTCAAAGATCCACTCAATGTTCCACTGCCTGCCATGGGCAGGGCTGCCAATCACTAGGTCAAGTACCAGGTCAGGCTGCCCAAGGCCCCATACAACCTGGCTCTGAGCACCTCTAGGGAAGGGGCATCCACAGCTTCTCCGGGCAACATGTGCCAGTGCCTCACCACCCTCAAGTGAAGAGTTTCCTCCTACCATCTAACCTAAATCTCCTCTCTATTAGTTTAAAGCCATTTCCCCTTGTGAAAAGGTGATTTATCTCCTCTTCGTCATCTTCTTTTAAATACTGGAAGGCCATGAGGTCTCCCTGGAGTCCTCTTTTTTCTAGACTGAACAAGCCTAGCTCCCTCAGCCTTCATAGGAGAGGTGCTCCAGCCCTCTGATCATCCTCATGGACCTCCTCTGGGCTCACCCCAAAAGCTCCATGTGTTTCCTGAGTTGTGGGCCTTGGATCTGGATGTGGTACTCCAGGTGGAGTTTCACGAGGGCAGAGTAGAGAGCAAAAGTCACCTCCCAATAAATGTTACTATAATGAGTTTATTAAGAAATCTGAGCTGTGAGTTGGATTAACTTGAAGCAATAATCAGAATGTTATCTTATTTGGTCTATGAGGAATGAGTAGAATTTCTACAGCATTCATAACAACATGAAGAGAAAGAGAAGCCCATTCTTATTGTGTTATGTAGGTATTGCGTATATATGTTGTATAAAATATGATAAATTCATAGAATATCCTGAGTTGTAAGGGACCTACAAGGGTCACTAAATCCGAATTAATTCTCTTGTTATTAAATCTTAGTTCATTTCATGTTATAATTTGGTAGTCTGGGTGGACTTTTTCATATTTTGTGTTTCTAGACTAGAGAGCGTTCAGGCAACCACTTACTGTGATTAGTGGGGAGAAGTGGTCATGACACTGAAGTTGATGTTTATGGTAAAGAATCTTAATTGCTTATTTAGTTTTCTCTAAAGTACAATGCAGAGATAAGGATATTATTCCTTATAGCACTGGTGTGTAAATTACACTTCACTTAAAAATTGAGTACACTATTAACGAAATGCAAACACAGGTTATGCATATCCAGTGCAATATTTCTTATCAGCTGCTTCACAGAGGTGTTCAGAAGCTGAATGAAATATATGGCAAAAGCTAGCTTTTTGCTTCTGGAGTGTGAATTTCCAGGTTTAAGAAAGGATTTTATGAGTTCATGGAAAACAGATACTTATTGGGAACAAGTAGAGGCAAACCCTCTAACACATCCATAATCCGATACCTGTGGACCCTGGGGATTTATCAGGGAAATGCAGCACAGAAACTTGCTGAGATGATGTGATATTCCTAAACAGAATCTTCTGTTGCTGCTAACAGAGCTGTGGGATTGGTGGACCAACATAGTGGAACTTTTCTTATATTCTTTTTTTAACGCTTTGCTTTTCAAATACTATAAAATATGGAGCTTTTAATGTGTACATATCTTCTTCAGTGACTTTTTTAGTGTAATGAAATCTTAATAACTGACCACAGTAGAAAGAAAAACATTTACTTAAAAGGCTCATAAAGGCATAATCATGATGTATGTATTTTCTTCAAGTATATCAGTAATGGTGTGTTTCTTGTGTTCTGATACCTCTATTATCCTATAGAGTACCACAATGAGAACTTATTTTGAAATCACATATGTCACTTAATTCAGAGCCTCGAGGTTTTCTGTAATAGCATAGTTTTTCTTGATGTTAGGTGGTGTCATTTAGTGAGAGCTTCTTTCAGGGTCACTTATTACTGTGAGCCTAGGGGACAGTTTCAGTCAAGCAGAGAAGGAACCTGCTGAATGAATGACAGGAGTATTACCTTAGAAAAGCTTAGGAAGATTTGTTTGGTGTATCTTGACTGTCTGACCAACAGCTGTGCACAAATGATGCCTGTGGGCATTAGATTTGATGACCAGAAGGTCTGTCATGGTGCACAGGTATCACTTTTAACCTCTGTTAGAACTGCATGTTTTAGTGGTTTGGGGAATAGATGAGAAGGATAGTTCAGTCTGGTGTATCCTAACACTGGGTGAAGAGAGAAGAACAGAGATAGGGGAAGAAGTTCAGGTCTGGAGAATAGTGCAGTAAAAGCGAAAGGCTGTGGATGAATAGCCTGACAGGAGGAGTTGTAAGTTGTCAGAGAAAGAATCAAGGCTAAACAGAGCTCTGAGTGAGATAACTCTAAATAAATTTCATCTTCTTTTCCTAATAGAGGAAACTAAGAAACAAGGAACAGGTAAGCGTAGACAAATTGCTGTAAACGTAGCATGGAAGAGTAAGATAGGAGACAAGGCGATATAAGAGTTAAGATATGTGTTTCCTAAATCATTTCTTAAACCGTGTGGAAATGAGGGTCAGGTAAGAGGATAAAATGTCACTTGCATGACTTCATGAAACATCAACATTCTTCCTGTAGGTTAGAGATACAAACCTTTTTTCTTTTAAGCCTCTGGAGTTCTGGAGTGTGGTGTTTGTGAAGATGAAGATTGCCAAGTTTTTGATGTCATCAGGGTAGGTACTCGTAATAGCTGATATTATGTCAGTCAAAATGGAAGTTATAACGGAAGTCTTGTATTTGCTATTTTAATCTCCTTTTTTTATTATGACAAATCTCAAAGAAATTGGTAGCACATAAGTATTGCAGTGCCTTTCCTGTTACGTATCTATTAAAAATAAGTTGAAGATCAGTAGTAAATAGCATGAGTCTAATACAGCCTGTAGGTTGTATCTATCTGTCTATAACAGCCTGTAGCTGTTATAACCATTGGGCCTAATCTCTGACAGCTTAGTACAAATCCATTGCCTTATGAAGACTATAATGGACTACAGGGAGTGCTAGAAAAACTGACTTTGCTCTTGTTGGACTTCTCAGAAATTCTATTGCCAGGAAAACATCCTTCAATTGAAGATGCAAAGGCAATGTTTTGAAATGTGCTGCTGAAACATTGTATACCAGTTGGGTAAGTTTCTTCAAGCTCCTTTGAATTTACCAGAGAACCCTTCTTTTCCTTTTTTTCCAAGAGGACGAAGTCCTCTGCTGAACTATTGACCTGATTAGGTAACTCTCTATGATGTTGCTGAGTGTCAGACTGCTTGAGTTGCTTCATTTTTCATTTCCTGTAGACTATGGAAAAAAGAAGGTGGGTATCTGTTTTTACATTATATTAAGTTCCACCCAGAACTTTTGTGGGGCTGGAAAGTCATTTCTAATGATCAAGAGTACAGTGTGTTAATGTAACCTGCCACAGCCAACAGTAGGGGATAAATGGCTGATCTAGAACCTGTTTGGATGGGTTTCACAGTCTCCCAAATGAATTACATTCAGTAGTGCTTAAATATACCAGCAAATATGTTTCTGTTTTCCCATACTGGGAGCTTAAGCTGTGCAGGTATAGGTGGGGTGTGCATGCTGGGGTGGTGTGAACTCCTTCTCCAGTTATCCAACTCCATGACTTGGAGCTGCTCTGAATTAAATGTTAATTGGAGTTGTGACTTGAATTTTTCAGAAGATGCAGCCCAAAGTAGAACATCTAAACAAATTGCATAAAAAGCAGTAATGGGAGGTTAATGAGCAGCTGTATCTGAGGGAAACTGGGGAAAAATCTGAACTGCAAGTGGCTGAATTAGTGATTTCTATGGAAGTGCATTGCGAGGCATCAGCCCAGCAAAGCAAGCCAGGTTACGTCTACCAAGCAGTAAAACACAGCTATCTAATTGTAATGTTTTACAAGTTTAATTATGTGTATATTAGTCTGAAATGCAAACTAAAGCATTTCTATCTGTTACTGCTTGGGGAAACTACTTTTTTCAAGACTTCATTCTGCTTCATGTGAAAGATAATACTTCATGTATAAATGCACGCTTAGAACTCAATAACTTGCATTGCCTGGATGTAGAATTAGCTTTTATACCAGCTTGAATTAATTCAGGTAGAAGGTGACAGTCCCAGCGATCAAAGCTCAGGGCATGATTATTTTAGGGAAAATGAAAAATACGTCCAAGAAAATTGTTTCAGCAACAATCCTGCATGCTGAAGACCTACACAGATCTATGGTAGATGCCCTTTGCTAATTTGAAGCCTATACAGTCCCTTGCAAATTCTGGTTGGCTATATATCTACACGTATTATCATCAGGGACAATAAGTCATCATTAAACATTGCTGATGATAATATGTGGAGAAAATGAGGCTAGACTAAAAATGATTTCATCTGAGCTTGGCTCCAAGAAATTGATTTTTAAAAAGTAATTTTTTTTCAGGAGTATAACAGACTAGAGATAACACTGCCTCTTAAACATTATCAAACCTGAGGTACTAGTGCCTAAGAAGCACTTGCAGGAGATCAAGCAAGAAAAAAGGAATAAATGCATGTGATATTTTTTTTTGTAGAGTTGAGGTTCATTTGAAGGCCCAGGTGTAAGGGAGGAAAACAGTTAAATACAGTGTTACAAACTGCATGATTTAACAACTGTGTGTAGAAAAGCTAAGTTTAAAACCAAGGAATGCCTAGGAGAAGTAACAAAACCGAGGAGTAAAAATGCTTATTCCTTTGTTCAGGTGTGCATGTCTAGTCTTCTAGTCTTGTTGACTAAAATACAGTGGAAGAGAGTATTTGAGAGACTGTTTTTCCAAAATCTCCATCAACTAAGAGAACCTTAAAGAAGCAAGCTCTGAACACCTGTGAAATACCTCTCTTAAGGAGGAGTTGTAAAATACTACTTCAGGTCTGAAATCAGTGTAGGCCAAACGTATATACATTTGTCAAGGACTTGATCTTCATCAAGCTCATGGAGGAAGCCTGTGGAGCAAGGGGAAATGGCCTCAAGTTGCACCAGGGTAAGTTTAGGTTGGATATCGGGGAACGCTTCTTTACAGAAAGGGTTGTTAAGCACTGGAATAGGCTCCCCAGGGAGGTGGTTGAGTCACCATCCTGGATGTGTTTAAAAACCGTTTGGATGTGGTGCTCAGGGACATGATTTAGTGGAGGGTTGTTAGTTAGGGTAGTATGATTAGGTTGTGGTTGGACTTGATGATCTTTAAGGTCTTTTCCAACCTGAGTGATTCTATGATCCTATGATTTACTTCACTGGTCGATTTTCTTAACACTTTTCATATCAAAAGCATATTACAAACATAAGGAGAGTCCAAGTCAGAAATCCAGGGACTCCTGGTAGGAATTCATGACACAACTTTGTCATTTGTTTGAGCCAGTCACCTATGAGGGGCAAAGTAGAATTTAAAGGAAGAAATAGTGGTCTAAGGAATTACAGAAATGAGTTACTGGAGCTAGATCTTCATGCTTGCATGCAATACAAGAGGATGATAAATTAGTATTTTATGCCCCTTACAAATTTACAAATGGCTTCCAATACACCAGATAGCTCTTATGTGTGTCATGTAATTATAACCATCTGTTTTTACGGAAAATGTTCCTTTAAAGATGGCGTTATGCAACTTATTTTTTTATTGATATAACGTGCACTATGGTATCTTTTCCGTTTGTTGACAAGAACATTTGCTGCCCATTACAGCTTTGGCAGGAAGAGGGATGTGCTCCAGCCAAAGTTCCCAAAGAGTCTGAACTGAGGTTATCATTCCTGTGGAAAAGTTTCCAGAAATGAAATATGTTAGCAAATGCCTCATTCCCTGTCTGAAAATGGCAGCTAGGGAGGTTTCCACACAATGGTTTCCTTGTTAGAAAAATACTCCATATGCTGCCGTAGTTAGCTCAGTTTTCTGTTTATGAATGTAACATCAAAGATGTGGAACTTAGAGCCACAGAAGCTGGATAAATAGAGGGATTCATAGAAGTGAGCCATAACCTGAACTTTACTTGAAATCCATGGAACACTGCTATCAATTTAAACACAAGCACAGCCAGGTCCGGAATAAATACGGACTGGTTGCAGTAGTACAAGTTTCCTTATATATCCCTCCTAGCCTAGGCCTCATGCTCAAAGGGCTTTTTAACAACAGAAAATAACAGCACTAAAGTTGTAGAAATACATTTTTCCAAATTCCTCTTGAAGAAATGACCCTCTGTAGATGTCCTTGTGTCCTCATCTGATGGGAGTTAGCTACTCCTTGTAATGTTTCAGTCAAAAGGACTGGTTAACAAAACTAATGTTAAAAGCTAACGTGTCCCCCTTTTGGGTGGGGAGACCAGGCACAAGAGCACAGTTTTGACTGCCATTCTAGTTTATAGAGTGGAGAATGGGGCTATCACAGACCAACTCAGGTAAGAGGTGAGTTCTCAGGTCTTCTGATCAGTCTGCCTTCCTTTCTTGGCCAGTTCTACATCCCAAGAGAGATGGCTTGCTGTGGAAATGCTTTGACTGCAGTTCCCATCCATAAAACCAGGACACATGCTTTAAGAAGATTGAACACATCCATCAAGATGAGTTCTAAATCAAATGGACATGTATAAAACATGCATATGAGGGAATCCAGGCTTATAAAGGAGGTTCTGAGACCCTGTACATAAAAATGTCTCATACGCAAAAAAAGAGTTTATGTTCTGCTGAAGTTGTATAGCCCTGCGATTCAGTGAACAATGTTATTTTGATGAGTATCTTGGCAAAAAAAAAAAAAAAAAAAAAAAGAATAATTGCAAAAAGCTAGGCCTTCTAGTTATTTTTCGTTTTAACTTTGTTTTATCTCTCTAAATGCTTCCATGTGAGTGATTCACTCATCTTTAAAGAATGCATGTAGGAAAAAAAACAAAAACATTTGTATTGAAGGGTTTATCTGGTACTGCTTGTACTTGAAAAGGTCAATGTAAGAAATCTTCCATCTCAAAACCTCTCATAGAATTTTACTGAAGGAAATGTATATTATATACAACAAGACTGCTGTTTTTTTTCTCCCACCTTTCCTGGGAATGTTTGGTGGCACTTTTCATACAGCTGGGTAACACAGTGCTTTGGATGGGTTTACTCTGCAGATGTTCTCTGGCAAAAAGCACAGCAGTCTAACCCCACCATGAAGTAGTTGTTGTTGTCATGCTGCCATTGGAGATGGGCTAGGAAGCAGCAGTATGCATGATAGTTAGGGTAGTCTGGTTAGGTTATGATTGGACTTGATTATCTTGAAGGTCTTTTCCAACCTGAGTGATTCTATGATTCTGTTCTGTTCCATGATGCTTTCCAAAGCAGGTGAAGGGCTGGTAATAGGAAGGGATCTTGGAAGGTTTAAAGTGGTCTGTAAAGTCTGTGCTGTTTCCAATTTTGAGTCAATGTATGGGTGAAGAGTATACTGGAATAGCTAATCAAGGTTCCAATGGTGTAACTGTCTTTCACCATTTTCTAAGGTGAGTGAACACTGATTACAAGAGTGATGCAGGTGAGCCTGGTGTTACAGTGTGCTGTGAGTGCCGAGATAGGCGTGTTTATTGTCTGAAGTGCCTGAGCAATTCCTCTCTGAAGCAGTCAGCTTCTGCTTTTAAATCAGATGTGCCGAACAGGGGTAGTGCAGCTTCCTCCATTCGGTCTGGCAGCCTCCCCGTCACACGGTCCGCGGGGAGGTGACGTGTGTGCTGTGTGACGGGTGGAGCCGTGCGGTTTCTATGAAGCAGACTTTCCACTGGAAATAGCTCTTCGTTAGGCCTGTTTGCTGGATCTCACAACCTTGTTATTGAGTCAGAAGCTGCTGGGGTTCCCCAAGGAAACGTTTCACGTCATAAACACCGCATGCTGGTCTTCCTGAAACGAAGAAGGCTGGAAGACGTGCTAGCAGCGCTGTAGCTGCACCCTCACACTCCCCTCCCAAGCCGGTCGGAGCGAAGTGCCGCAGGAACGGCCGCGGGCTGGGACGGAAGGAGCCCCGCCCGGCCGCGGAGCACGGCTCGCCCTCCCCTGACGCAGGGCTCCCCGGCCGACTGCGGGGTGGGCGGGCGGAGCTGCCACGGTGCCGCCTCTCGCTGTTCTCTGTCACCGCCTCACAGCGCGATCGGGGCGGCAGCGGAACGCGGTAGGAGCGGCCCCGGGCAGGGGGGGAGCGGGAGTAACGTCCCTGGGAGACGGGGTCGGGACAGGGGGGCTGACGGTGCGCAAGGGGCGGCGAGCGCCTGCTGCTGCCTGGCGGACAGCCGGGCTGCTTCGCAGGAGAGCGTTGGTTTCGCTCTAGCAGTCTCACTTCTGTACTTTACGTGTCCTTGGTGCGTATTGAGCTTCTGGTTTTGCTGTGTGTAGTCGCACTCCTGTGAGAACTGTCATTATGTGCTTTATTTTCCTTCCTTTTTTTTTTTTTAACCAGCTTCCTGCAGGCTGCTTGCAATGTACTTCCCTTTTTCTGGCCCTGTACGTTCTTGGAGTGTCTTAGAACGGAAGCTGTTAAACTCCTGTTATAATTTAATTGTCTGTGAGACAGAACAGAAACGTGTCAATACTCAAAAGGAAGATGTTGGATAGTGCTTATTGCCAATATAGTCAACATGGTACCTAAAAAAATATATATTTTGAAGACTGTAATATTAGGAAGCTCAAAATACGTAATGTGCTCTATAAGAAAAAGACAAGCTGAGGAGCTGGTCTGCTTCAAGGCCTATAGCTGATAATGCTTGCTAGACCTTTAGCCGAGGGTCTGTGCAGTAACGCTGCATTGATCAGAGCTGATGCCATGTGATAAGGGTAGGGAAGGAAGTTAAAGGCAAGACAAAGGAGTGGATGCTTTAGTGATGGCAACAGAAATAGCAGGGCTTAGAATAAATTGAAAGTTTTGTTTATTTTTAGCCAAGGGTCTGTGCAGTCACCCATAGAAATGTGTCTGAAATGTGTCTGACAGCTTCAAATTGCCTTTAAAGGCTTACCTTGACTTAAGTATGCAGCTGGGTACCAGGATCAATGTTGTTTCTTTGGTGTTTGTTTTTAGTGCTTACACATATATCGCCCTTTGTAACATAGATTCTTGTTGGATATCACTTTTGTTTGTATTATATCAGCTCATGGAGGAGTGGGAAGGAGACTGGTCAGCTGTATGTGGAACCTTTTTTTGGGTTGCTTTTGTGGAAGGCAGCAAAAGCATGTTTTGTAAACATGCAGCCCTCTGTTTTTTATGCAGAAGTTATAGGATCACTGTTGCTGTGTGGCGAAGCAGAGGTGGTCCCTTTCCTATTGCTAGTTATTGGACAGAAGCTTTATTTGCACAGTCTATTTGAAAGATCCAAATTTAGATGGGGAGAAGGTGTGAACTTAATGTCCCAGGGTGCTCAGAGGCAACTGAGGGCTGTTGGGATAGCAATGTTTTGTCCTCATCCTGAGCAGCACAGATGTTACTGTGTCTTTGCAGATGGTGTAGATGTGAATTTCCCTCAGGCAGTTCCCTGAGTGGTGAGAACATAACGCAGTTCCTCCTGCGGGTGGTAGATAAGTAAACCACATATTTGTACCTGTTCTGTTGTTGCTTGCAGTTTGCTCTAGATTTTATCAATTCGCTACAAGATCTTGATAGGAAGGTAGATCTAGATAGGACTCCGGGCAAATATGGAGTGGGTCAGAGTGGAGATGTGCTGAGATGGTTCTAGACGTCACTTTTATGAAGTGCTTGTGCTAAGCAGGCAGTCCGTCCTGCCTGTGCTTATGAGCTGGTTTGTGTGAAGTGTATGAAGCTGAATCTGTACTGCTCAGCTGTCCCAGATGTGAGTCTGGGCCAGTGCTAATCATTGCATCGTAGGAACACAAAGCCTTTTCAGTTTGTTTTCAAAAACAAAAATCTAGTAATCCCCACTACCTGGCTGACCATGGCTCAAGCAGTGTCTCTGTGCTGTCTAATCATTACCAGTGTCTTTTCTAAGAACGAAGAAGCAGACAGGAGGCCTGCCCAGGCATTGCTTCCTGGTCTTTGTGCATTGGCTATTTGAGGAAGCCATGCTTCTTTGCTGCACAACGTACTCCTTTGAGCACGCTTGGAAAATGTCACAGCTCTGTCCTTCTGTTCAGGCTTTGTCTCAGCTTTTGGTGGGAGAGGGTGGCCCAGGTGCTTTCCTTTCCCTGTAGCTGTTCTTTAGTATTTGTTTGGGCACTGGGAGAGGTGGACCTCAGCAGACTTCTGGATCCCAGATTCTGAGAGTCTTAAGAATGGCCAACACAATTAATCCTGCGTTAAAAATCCAAATTAGTTTGAGATTTTCACAAGGCCTATGTTGGTGCTAGTTCTTATTGCATGTAAGTATATCTGATATACAATCCTTCGTATATTCAGCCAATACCTGCATGAAGAGGTGTTTGCTGTGATTAAGGTAGGCCTCTAATTCAGATTCTTAAAGGCATCGGCATGTCGTGATTAAAAAAGAATGTTGGAGATCTAACTTAGCTCTGACAAGTTCCTTGAACTCGGGTGCTTAAGTTGCCTGAAGAAGACAGTGCCAGTATCCCTTTTTTTTTGTTACTGTAGAAGGCAACTTTACACTTGGGAAATGGGTTATGTTCCATAAACAGGACACCTGTATTCCATTTAACTCCTTACTGTTTGCCTTGAGCTGTGGTTTGAAAATACTCAGTTTTCTGTTAGCTGGGATAAAGGTATGTTATGAAGCTGTAAGTACTAAAGTTTGCTGATTCCACATAGATTTGAAGACCACAGTCTTGCTTTCTTTAACTTCACTTCTATGGCTTTAGTGAAATACCTTTCTGGTTTATTACACTAAATTAGCTCTTTCATAATTGTGTATTACACTGTATGGAGTAATTGATCAACTGAAATCAGTAGTTCTTGTTGGCCGGTAGTGAGTGAAGGATGTCCAGTTTGCTCATTGATGAGTGGTGAGTTTCTCAGCATTTCTGGACAGCTGTAAGCCCTTAATGCCTAGAAAGTGTAACAGTGGTCACCGTTAAGAAAAAGGTGATGCATTTGCCAGCTTGTATTTTTCTGTTTTTCCACTGTGGAGTCCCATGGCCAGCAGCCTGGGGCAGAGCACGGACACATGGTATGCAGCACAAGGCTCCTGTGCAGCTGCTAACAAAGGGTTCCTGCAGCTCTCATAAGCATGCTTCTCTTTGTGGAGTTATCCCCTTAAGAGCTCCGTGTTGTTGTTTGGCTTCTTTTGCAGCCTGGGCAGAGGTACATACAGGAAGTGCTGACAGAAGGCATAATGGAAAACTTCAGTTCTTGTTGCCTTGGAAGACTAAGAGCACAGGGCAGCAGGCTGCTGTAGCAGGGTCAGTCCCAGCACAGCAGCTGGTTGCAGATGGGTGGCAGGAGATGAGCAGCTGGGTGTTTCTCTGGTAACTGCTGTGGTGTACTGAGTGCTACACTGTCGCTTTAGTTCTGTAGGATTCCCCACAGAGGGTGCTTTGTGAAATGGATTAATTACTGTTTACCTATTCTGCTTTTTACTGAAGATGCAAAAATTTGTCTTATATGGTAGAACTTAAAATAGATTGATATAAATCCTTGAGGCATTAGTCAGTTGAGAACATAATTTGGGCTATTTATAGCATGGCTGTTTTTGCAACCAGTGGTTTTGTATGGCAGATTATTACTCCGTAATAGAACCTCATTCTTTATTTTGTACGTTTGGACTCACTGCGTGGTAAGTCTTGCAGAGAGAGCATTGGGAAAGAAGTGCTACAGAAGGAAGAACTTGCTTCAGGACAGAGAAGGAGGCCAGAATGAAGCTCATGTCCTGAAACTGTCATTGCTGTACCTGGATCTCAAGAGCCCATACAGCTTTGTCAGTTTCTATGGGCTTTGTTGTCTTGAGTATGTTTGTCGGTGATAATCAAGGAGTCACATATCCAGAGGACTTGAAAGAAAACCACATTGCAGGGCTCTTTGTTTCACAGGGTATAGAATGTTATACCTGGTATAGGAAAGAGCAACTTCTATGCTGCATTGGGTAAGCAAGTCAAAAATAAATCTTGCTTAGGCTGGTATAATAGCGGGTAGCTGATATGATGCTGACTGTGACTTGCCCTTGTATTACACAAGCACTGTAGAGGATGGCCAGCTGACCTGTGATGAAAATCTGCAGCATACTGTAAGGAGACAAATGCTGTTCTGATCTCTGATGGGGAAATCAGCAGTCTTGGAGCAGGCTCTGCTCTCTACAGAGAGGAGTTGTGTAATGTGTAGCTTTAGGCAGCCTTTTGTTACTGCATCCTAGTAATTCACCTGGAAGAGGAGTAAAGGCCGAGGAGTTAACTTCATTCAGTGTTCCCTGGAAAGCAGATATAATTAAACAAATTACTTGGAACAGACAAAGGTCGTGATATTTTCATAATTTTTGCCGTCAGATTATTGGAACGTGGTACAGTTGGAGGCTTAATACTGAACAGCAGCCACTGAAGTAACTGCAGGGTCTTCAGTGCAAGTTTTTAGGTGTTACCTCAAGGGTAAGCACTGAGGGCAAGGAGAGGACCTTAACAGTGTCTGTTCTATATTTAATTCAAGGCACTCCCTGTTTCTGTTTGTTTTTTTTTTCCTCTCATGCACTGCCTCTTTTATGGCTGAGCAAACACAGAGCTCAGTGTTCCTGTATCCTCCCACACAATATTTGTATAACAGGGTGGTGGACTCCTGATTCCTCTTTCCTGTGGCCTTTTATTGTCAGCAAGCGAGTGTCCCTCTTACAGCTTTATGAAGATGTAGCAGGATAAAAGTTGGGGAGGTGGGCTTAGAAGATGAGAAAGAGACGAGGTTGTGGGAGTGGTTGGGGAATTGAATGTAGAAGGGTAAATATTTGCTGAGTTGGAGAAATGTCCAGCAGGGCTTGATGAAGTGGTGATGGTGGAGGTTTTTGAGCATGAGAAGTTGGTGTGTTTGTGGATCTGGTTTGCCTGCAGTCGAACCAATGTGGAAGAAACTCCTTGTGAAAAGGCTTGGATAAATATAGCATTCAAAAGAAACAAGTAGAACTTTTTTATATATAGTAACACTTTTTTCAGATTGCTGATGAAGTTTGCCACTAGTCATCAACCTCAGCTTTAATTGCTAAAAGACTCTTTTCATTATTATTATTTTTTTAATCAGAAGGGAACATTCCACATAGGATTAAAAGCATGCAAGCAGCCCTTCTAAGACAAACAGCTCCCATTCTTCCCTGCCCTTCACCACAAAAAAAGCCTTTCTGTGTTTAAATTTGTATCTAAAGCTGTATTGAAAGGCATCTTGTTATCATTATTGTGTTTATACATGGTGTGAAAAGCCAGGCAAGCAATCCCCCCATGATTACCCATGAAGTGAGGGGGGGCATTCAATGCTGTAGTAATTTGAATGTCAAAGATATAGGTTTTGTGGCTAATAAGCATTATGCTTTTAGGAATCTGACTTGGCTGTGTCTTTTGTTTTTGGGCTGTGGTTTTGTTTTTGGTTGCTTGTTTGTTTGGAGTGATTCGAATAGTAACTTTTTGCTTATTATTTTACTACCGTGTCTGTTTACTCTTTTTTTTTTTTCATTATAGCAAGAGTTACATCACCTTATAAGCAGTGGAACTGCATTATACCAGGTGTTGAAGTAGAAAACCTTTGCTAACTATTTTGGATTCTCTGAGTTCTTTGTCTTTCATGCTGTTTGTGTGTTTCAGCAGTATGTATAGTCAGAAAAGAGGCATCTGCCTGTTCTGCTTCATTCAGGAGCTGCTGGGGGGAAAAGGCAGCAGAATCTAGGCCTGGTATGATCCTTGAATAGGTCAGATTTTATTACACCAAGTAAATTAATAACATAGCGAGGATACAAAGCTTTTTGCTAGCCATGGTCTGGGGGCACTGGTGGCTGTGGGGCCCTGTACTGTATCAGCCTACTCCTGAAGGATGGACACATGGTGTAAAGCCATGTTGGAATAGTGCCTTAATAGCTGTAGCCTTTGGGAAGCCCGTGTGGGATCAGCTTAAGGAAGGACCCCACATGGAGCAGGGGCAGAGTGACCATGGAGAAGCAGTGGAGAACAGAGCATTAGGGACTGACTGCAGCCCCCATCCCCCTGCACTACTTGGGGGCACAATGTAGAACAGGATGGATAGGAGGAAGGTGGGTTTAAATTGCTTTTTAGTTTCTTACTGCTCTCATCTGTTAGATATAGGCAATAAATTATTAAACTCCCTGTGCTGAGTCTGATTTGCCTGCGATGGTAACTGGTGGGGGACCTTCCTGTCTTTTTCTCTGCCCATGAGCTTTATTCATCACAGTTTCTTTCTCTGTTCTTTTGAGTGTGAAACCACCATGCTCATGAGATGGGATTTCAGGACAGCCTTAATTCAGCATCTGGATACATTTCCGGCAGGGTTTTGCTGGGATGATGGTAGTTCTGACAACTGCCCCCAGGGAGCAAAAATGTGTGCTTTAATGTCCAATTTTGTAGGTTTTATTCCCGATTACATGTTTGTGTGGGAGGTATCATAGTCTGCTATCGAAAGCAGACTGAAGTGATTGTATTCAGTGTGGTGGGAGATATTTGAAATACAGCTACTTAAATCTAGTGGGCAAGAGAGAAGGAGAAATCTTTTCATTTAACCAAAATGCTCTCATAAAGGAAGGGGCTAATAACTATAAAGGAGTGTACAAAACAAGTGGTGCACAGTGCAATTACTCACCATGCACTGACCGGTACAGAGCCAGTCTCCAGGCAGTGGCGCTTCTTAACACTCCACTTCTATTTTGGACAGTAATGATATCATACATCTCTGTACGTTCTGACAGAAGCACTATCAACTTGTGGAGATCCAGTTTGTTCTAGTGATCTCCTTTTGGTAAGCCCTCTATGACAGTGCTGTCAGCATGAAGTGTGTCCTTTCAGCTTCTTACTCTGACCTTGTACTTCTGCAGATGTTTTTCAATCACCTCCCACACCTCTCATAAAATCAGTCATTTGAAGGTGCAGCTTGTTTGTCAACTGATTTTTTTCTACTTTTGATTAACAAAACTGTTCTGTGTAGGCTGCAAACCTGATGATACTTTAATAGTGCAGTAATGTAAGCGTTTTTGAGTGATGCATCCTTAACAACATAATAAACAAGATGAGGAGTAAATATTAACTGAAATGAGTAAGAGAAATAGTCTGAGGAGAGAGTGTATAGTTGGTTAAATATCTGAATATATTTGCTGGTCCAAAAAAATAAGTGGGAAGTGCTTTCTCCAGAAAAGCCTCTGCAACTTGTCTGATTTATATCCAAATTTTTTTGACTGGCTACTGTAAACATATTGCCTACTAATTTCATGTGGTATAATTAGCAAAGCACTGCAGAAAATGACTGTGTCACATCTGCTTTTCAGGTCTTTGCAATGAGTTACCCGGGCTATCCCCCAGCAGGTGGATATCCACCAGCACCCCCAGGTAAGTCAGTCAGATGAAGTAACTTAAATGACCAATGGTCCTAACAAGTGATAAGGTGGAATAAATAAAGCACGAGTCTGTAGGGTTTTCTGGACACTGAGGCTTTCTGTCGTTTCTTGCTAAGTTCAGTTTGGAGTTTTTAATGTTGTTGTTTTATCTTGGCTGATAAACAAGCTTTAAAAGGTGTAGTGTCTTGTTTCAGTACAGCTGTGTTTGATTTCAGGTGGCAGTCCTTGGGGTGGTGCTGCCTATCCACCTTCAAATCCACCTCCAATTGGTCTAGAAAATGTGGCTGGCTATGCCAATCAGTTCAACCCAAGCTACATGGCTGGAATGGTGAGTCTGCTTTCATTTGATTTATCTTACCATGACTTCTTTAAGTGCAAAGTTGTGGTTCTGGTACTGTAGACAGATAGTTCACAGCAGGTTTATTTTGTGCCTTTGTCTAACCTTTGTTTAAACACTGAGCATTCAGTATCATCTGTTGAAGTAAATGGTTACCACAAGCTATTCCTTATCTTAGAAAGGCAGAATCTGTAGATAAAATTTGACTTAAGAGCCTAACTTCAAAAGCCAAGGACATAAAACCTGACTTTGCCATGCAGAGAAGCGGGGACATGTGTGATTAATACTGTCTGTCCAGTGTTAATATATTTATAATGGCAAACACAGCTCAAGTTTTGCTTATTACCTGCTTTTTGGCCAGTTGAAAAAGGAGCAAGCTTCTGCAGTTGAGGCAAGTGACTCATCTCTGAAGAAAAGATAGGATCAGCTCTGCTAATATTTAACAGATGGCAGTAAAAACCCTTTACGCTGACTGAAGAAAATGCAGGCATTTCCAATGTGACTTTTTTTTGCTTAGGGTATAAGTGAGTTATGTTTCTAACGGTTTAGTCTCCAGAAATCTGCTATAAAACATGAGGAATTCACAGCATGCAAAGACATTTGCATCATTTATATCTTTCTGAGGCAGTGATTAAATGAATTCAGCAGTCAGAATGAGCAACAAAATTACTTAGAGTGCTCACAGTAATATCCACAGCTGCTGGTTTCTGGGAACACTGCAGCCATCAGATGTCAGTTCTTGTGGTCTTTTGTAGAAGGGGAAAGATGGTATTGTTTGTGGAGTTAATTAACAACATGGCAGTTTCTGCAGATGTCTCTCCTAATGCACTGTTAAGAACTCTTGTTACTTCAAACTACTAATGCATGCATTTCTCACGTTAAACACCCAGGGGTTGCTTGCAGTAAATATTTGTATGTGAATAATGCTGTAGTCATGTAACACAGCTGTGCAGAGATGAAATGGTTTTGTGTTTCTGGGATTAACTAGTGTATGTCTTGAAGAGTAAGAGGTGTCTGGTATTGGTAGCTGTTGGTACTTTCTTGAGTGAGTGGAATGTAAAGCTGGATGCAGTGGTTAGGGTAGGTATGTAGCTACTGGTTTTGTTTCTTAATGTGGGGCAGCTTACAGTTAAAGTAAAGCAAAGCAAAGTCAGCTGAATCCACTTATTTTTCTAGCATGCTTGCTAGTATAATCTGATTGTTGCAAAGTTCCTTTGCATATGCAGCACTAGGTATGTTTTTGGGGGTGTGGGAAGGTTAACACATTGTGTTAATAATGCTATTGAAATTCAGCTATTTGTAAACCTTCTCTCGTGCTTTGTTGGCTGTTGTTGCAGGCATCCAATATGGCAGGGACATTCGGAGGGTCAAATGTACCACAAGGCATATATCCTTCAGCACCTGGGGGTTATCCACCAGTACCTCCAGGTGGCTTTGGACAGCCTCCATCAGGACAGCAGCCCTCTTACGGGGGGTATCCTCCATCTGGAGGCAACATACCAGGATACCCAAGTGGCCCCGCGCTGGGCCAGCCCACACTGCCTCCTGGTCAGCAGCCTATGGGATTACCAGTGCAACCACCAGCACCTTACCCGGGGCAGCAGCCCATGCCAAGTTATCCACCAGGCCCAGCTGTGAATCCATCCATGCCTTCTTTTCCAGGACCTACAGGGCCCACAGTCTCTCCTGGAGCAGTAAGAGCATTTAGTGCTTTTGTTTTGAAATGTGACTGCTTGTGTTTTTCTACATTTTCTTTGTGTGTCTAAAAACGAAAAGGAAGTCACGAGGAGAAGTTTCTCCAAAGAAGGAGATAGAAACAATATAGGCATCTAAAATATATGCTATTTGTACTGCATTATCAAAGAAGAAATATAAGACATAAATTCTAATTCCATTAATTTTTTTTTCTAACTTCAAGTATTTACAGTTATATATACGGTTTAATCAAACCTTAATTGACTTTGAGTTTTATCATAATACAGGTATAGAAACAAACAGACAGTTTAAGTTATGTTGTCTGCCTTGCTTTTTAAAGAAAAATTGATAAAAGTACTTTTTTCCTAAGTAGCAAAATGCAGTCTTTTACTGATAAAAGTTGAGCCATATATTAGTATTTATGCTTTTAGTATGGAAACAGAGGCACAATAACTGATGCACCAGGATTTGACCCTCTGAAGGATGCAGAAGTCCTGAGGAAGGCCATGAAGGGATTTGGTGAGCAGTCTGTGAATTTGCTATTTAATTCAAGTAGAAATGCAGCTTTGATTCAATACTGCCTTTCACCATTGTTAACATACTTATTGAGTAGGCTGTTCTTGTACTTGGTAATCAGAAGAGTTATTGGAAGTGAATGTAAATGAAAACAACATGGTGAATTTGGTATTTGCTATGTTTTTGTGGGGTGTTGTTTTGTGTTGTTTTTTTTCTGTTTTTGTTGTATTCTCACTGTATTTGTGATTCGTTTTGAGAAGACTTAGAAGTTCAGTGGTGATATGCAAGAGGAGATGCAACAGATGAGTTAGAAGCATGCGTGTTGGGCTTGGCAGAAGTAGAGTCTCATGGGAACCAAAAGCTGAATCCTCATGTGACATGCATGCTCATTCTGTGGTGTTTGTGTGCACATACAGGAACTGATGAGCAGGCTATTATAGATTGCCTTGGAAGTCGTTCAAACAAGCAGCGACAGCAGATCATCCTCTCCTTCAAAACAGCTTATGGAAAGGTAAATACATCATGAGAGAAGAAAGAAGAATAAGGGCCTAGGTAGAATGGTGCGAGTTGGAAGGGACTTTAGAGATCATTCAATTCCAACTCTCAGTTCTGTGCAGCAGGCAGGGTTGTCAACCACTAAATCAGGCACTAGACCAGTTTGCCCTGGATGCTGGATGTCTCCAGGGATGGGGCATCCACACTCTCTCTGGGCAGCCTGTTCCAGTGCCTCACCACCCTCTCAGTGAAAAATTTCTTCATCGCATCTAACCTAAATCTCCCCTTTTTTATTTAAAACCATTTCCTTTTGTCCTATCACTATCAGACAGTGTAAAAAGTAAGTCTCCCTCCTGTTTATAAACTCCCTTCAAGTACTGAAAGACAACAGTGAGTTCTACCTAGAGCTTTCTGTTCTCCAGGTTGTACAGGCCCAGCTCCCTCTGCCTTACTTTGTTGGAGGAGTACTCCAGCCCTCTGAACATCTTCACAGCCCACATCTGGACCTATCCAACAGCTGCATGTCTTTCTTGTACTGGAGGCCCCAGGCCTGGATGCAGTGCTCCAGATGGGGCTTCGCAAGGGCAGAGCAGAGGGGGACAGTCACCTCCCTCTCCCTGCTGGCCACTCCTCTTTTGATGCAGCCCAGAATATGTGTGGCATTCCAGGCTGCAAGCGCACACTGCTGGCTCATGTCCAGCTTTTTGTCCATCAGGATTCCCAAGTCCTTCTCTGCAGGGCTCCTCTCAATGAGTTCTTCTCCCAGTCTGTGGATGTATCTTGCACTTGGCCTTGTTGAACTTCATTACGTTAAGCGTGTCAAGGTCCCTTTGGTGGCATCCCTTTCCTCTGTTGTATCAACTGCATGACTTAATTGAAAATCAGAAGACATAGTGTTTGGAAGAAAGATGAGAGGTTGCTTAAGGGGAAGATGATTCATTACTCTGTAGCCTTTTTACCTACTCTTGATTTCTATGCAGTATTTCAGATGAGCTATATAGAGCTATTTCTCTCTTAGGTAGTTACTGTGGCCCTTCTGTTCTGTACAGTCTATTTAATTTGACCTTAATTATATAAATATGTATGTTAGTTTTTGCTGTATTTAATGTTGTTAGGTGGAGTAACTTTACTTTGGAGATACATTATTGATGCTTACACATAAAGAGTTCTAAATGAAGTCCAGAATTTGTTTATATTCATCACCTCTTTTCAATTCTCTTCAGGATTTGATCAAGGATCTCAAGTCTGAACTGTCAGGTAACTTTGAGAAGACAATCTTAGCAATGATGAAGACACCCGTCATGTTTGATGCTTATGAAATCAAGGAAGCTGTAAAGGTTTGTGTAGGATAAATGACTTCATTTTTGGGAATATTTGAGGCAATATATTGAGGGAATATTTGAGCTAATAAAATTTGTAGCAGTAATTTTAAAGCTCTGCATTCAGATGTCCTCTCCATTCAGATATTCAGCCCACTCTTTACTCCATTTCTTGGAGGTTTATGATAGTAAGATTGAGAATTCTTATTTTCATTAGTTATTTATTTAAAGGTAAAGAGCATTTAATAGGCTTGTGTTGTAATAAAGATTTATTAAAGATGGAAAAAATGTCAGAGGCAAAGTTCTGATAGACTTTGCAGTTAATTTATTGCATGGTCTTTAGCAAGCCACTGTGGTAACGCTCTTCTCAGTCAGCTACTGCATAGGGCACCTTTGTTTCTTGGTTTTTGCTTTGAGGTGTGGAGCTGACAGCACTGCTCCACTCAGAATTTTCAATGCCTTTACACTCAGTGCTCAGAGATAGCTCTAAAACATTTTAATTAAGATTCGGAGCAGGGTGTACCTTTGTTTTGTGTTTTTTTTCTCCACCTGTAAAGTATATTCCTAGCCAATGCTGACTATTCTGTGTCTTGGAAATGTGTTGCATGCAAAATTCAAACTACATGCTTTGGGTTTTTCTGTATCAGTGTACTATTCTGAATTGTATTTATTCTTTCTATATATGTATTCTTCTTTATTCTTTTTTACATTATTTCATATTAGGTTGTAGAAGTGTGTGTGTTTTCTCTTATGGTTTGCTGTTGTGGGTTTTTTGTTTGATTTGGTTCTTTTAGGGCATTGGCACGGATGAGAACTGTCTCATTGAAATCTTAGCTTCTCGCAGCAATGAGCATATTCAGGAACTCAACAGGGTCTATAAAGCAGGTTAGATTTGTTACTTTCTTTTTCATTAATCGCTGACTGACATTATTAATGTGGAAAATGAGCAGAGGTGTATGATTATTCATAATTGTGTCTCCCTTACAGAATTTAAGAAAACTCTGGAGGAAGCAATAAAAAGTGACACATCTGGACACTTTCAGAGGCTTTTAATTTCACTTGCTCAGGTAATTCCATGCAGAGCTTTTGGGGACTTGGGTACTTGGGTACTTGTGTGTGTAATGTCTGTTGTTGTTTGTTCTTCAAAAAAGAAGCAAACTTCTATATCTTCAAATTCTTTCAGGGAAACAGAGATGAAAGCACAAATGTTGACATGTCTCTTGTCCAAAAAGATGTACAGGTCAGTAAGAAATGCGTCATCATTTGTAAGTATGGTCAGTTCAGTATACTGACATGTGACTGTGTGGTCTCTTTGACTTAGTTTTGGACATTGTGTGACTTTTCCTGTAGTAGTGCTTGTGTTTCAGTAGGTTGAAGGGTTATGAAGGGGTGTAACAGCATTAGAGCCTTGTGGCTCCATTTCAGAGAGGAGGCTCTAAGGAATGAAGCCCCTCTTCTTGCATTTGCTTGATTGGGTTTGCTTTGATTTTTAAATCTCTTGCTTTTCCAGTTGCTGTGTCACTCCACTGTGCTGCTGCTAGTTACTTAAGGAACTGGCTTTTTGCATCAAGTAGGGCAGTTACTGTGTTTAACTCTTGCACCTGTTACTTTTTGTGTGTTCTGTTTTACTACACAGCAGACAGAAAGCCATGGATCATTTCAGGAGTATACTGTCAAACAAATAGTAATGCAGTTAGCTTTCAACAGTTTGCCAGAAGAGATATGAGTGTCTCAAAACATGCCTAGGGGTACAGAAATAAAGCTAGACTCAAGTTCTCCTAGGAAGAAGAATTTTCAGCTACTTCCTTAATGGTTTTTTTTTCCTTTGGTAATTCAGAGCTCATGTGTTTTAAGCACCAGTTTTGGGATTAGTTGCTGTTTATTGCTTGCTCCTGTTTTCCAGCAGTACTTAAACCAAGAAATGGTTACAAAGGAAGAGAGGCTGTAAGGAAACTGATTTGTAACTCATTTTTTCATCCCGATGGCTTTTCTTATTTATACTATGTGCATTCTGTTCTGAGTTTAGGAGCTATATGCAGCTGGTGAGAATCGTCTAGGAACTGATGAATCCAAATTCAATGCCATTCTGTGTGCAAGAAGCAGGGCCCACCTCAGAGCAGGTAATGGTACCCAGACCTCTACATAAACATTACATCGATTCTGTTGTTTGTAATGATAAAAATGTACAACACTGCCCTCTGCTTGTGTTTTGTCATCAGTAACATGGCAGTAATGATAACTCAGGGGAAAGCGAGGTGAATTCTGTTGAAGAAAAGGGTATGCAGGAGCTGCTCATTATGATCATCTCTCTTAAGTGTCAGAGCTGGTAGAGGTCATATTTGTTGAAATTTTTCTTTGATAAAAGGATTGGGAAGTTAGAATTAGTTTAATTTTGCATGCTTTTGTGTACACGAGACACTTGGCAGTCGTTCCCCTTTCCCTTTTTCTTGCAGGTGTGTTAGCTTAATCTAAAGTGGTGAGGGCAGCTGAGTGTTAGTTTTATTGATGCGCAAAGCTTTCCTAGGAGTATTTCAACTATTCCCCTTGGAGGGTTTTCTTGCTATAGCCCTTCAAAAATAAGCACAGAACTAGCCAAGCTAGGAGGAGCATGGTGACATTTAAATGGAACAAAATGATGAAAATAATCTTTGAAATTTCAGAACTTCTATGAGCGTGCTGTAGTACCAAGTTGAGAAGTGTTTCAAGATCAAGCAATACATATCATGCACCAGTGCCATCTCTTTGTGAGGCTGACTGCTGAAACATGTCTTTTCTCTTAACAGTTTTCAGTGAGTACCAGAGGATGTGTAACAGGGACATTGAGAAAAGCATATGTCGTGAAATGTCTGGAGACCTGGAAAGAGGCATGCTGGCAGTAGGTATGTGCCATCTGTGAAAAGCAGGCCACTTAAGTCACCTCAGAATGGCTGATGAGGCTTTTGCTTCAGGCAGGCTGCTTAATTTAAATCTTACATGCTCAATTTTGAATGTTAAAATGGGGAGAGAGAATTATTAACTTTACTTGTCTTCGTTTTAAGAAGTGATTATATGTTCTACCAAGCACTTGAGAATGAGAATAGAATATCTGGGACAGCTTTGGAAATAAAGCGAAATACGTTAAAATTGTATACCTCTAACTTGTTCATATTAGAGAGAAAACTTAAATTTGATTCCAGAGAGGTTGTTTTTTCCCCTGTTTCCTTTAAATCTTTGTTCAGAAGTGTTTCTGGTACTTCTGAAGGGCAAAGTTCTACCTCAGATTTATTTTCAATCCTTTGTAAGGAAGCCAGTGATTGGTTTCCACTAAGGGCTATGACAAGCCCTTGAGTCCTCGTGCAGCAGTTTTATTTAGGGTGGTTTATTCTAAACAAAATCACGCAGCTCTTTAGTTTTGTCTCTGTCTCTTAGATGAAGTTACATCTGTACATCTCCATTTATTTTTCTGTGTGCTATTTTGAATTTACTGTGGTATCTAGTTGTGCTTCTTTAAGTGTTCTTTTTTGCTTTTTTAAATTATTATTTAAATTATTAGCAACAAAACACAGCTTATTCTACTCCTACTGAAATAACTGGGGACATTAATCACTAGGAATAAGATAGGAGAAAATGTTTGGCTCAACTGCAACAAAGCCGTGCTTTTTTTTTCATGGAAGTTTCTAACAATCTTGCAAAATAAAGATGATTTTGTAGAACTTCCCTCTTTCACTTCTGTCTTATGCATGTGTGAGCTGTATAACCATTTATTTTGCTCTACGTGACAAAGTTGCCCCTTTTTCAATGGCGCGGGTGTTTTTTATGACCCAGACTGAACCTAGCTCCATTGATGTGGTACATTTGCAGACCTTTTCCAGGGTTCTGAATCTGTCACCTCAAAAAGTATTAATGTTAGAAAACCAAACTTAAAGTATTGTTTGTTTGCAGAACGCTAGCTCAGTGAAGAAACTTAACTGTAAGAGTTTATAAGAGCTGGAGCTTTGCAGTCAGGTGGCAGATCTTTGTTGTGGATGCAGATTGAGGATTGGGACCGTAACTTTCAAATAAGTCAATAACCTTTAGAGGATAAACCTTCTTTAATATCCACTAAATAACTTTATTGAATGAACTTTGGTTTTATTTAGGGGTGTGTGTATGTATATATAGATGTATATATACGTGTGTGTGTGTATCGAGCATCATTTGTTCTTTTAATCTTGTTTTCCAGAAAAAAGGGTTTTCTAATTGAAAATATTCAATTTTGCTTTTCTTAAAGCTTTCTGGATTGTACAACTGGTAATTTACAATGACATCTTCAAGCATCTTCAAGTGTGGTTGTGTTGTTTTAACAACAGTCAAGAAACATGCATTTCATTTGTCATCTGTTTCTGAAACGTTGTACATATCTGACAACTGTGCGTGTTAAACTGTTCTCTCTCATCTACATTTTCCTGTTCAGAAAAGTACTTTTTTCCTATATAGAATGTGTATTGCTGTGAAATATCTACTTAGGTTTATCCCTTTTGTTCTGTCTTGCTTTGATACTTTTTGTGCTGTTAAGTACAAGCTGGTTATGGTTTGTTTTCTGTACAGTCTGCCACAGATTGCATGATGGTTTACTCAACATAGGATCAGTGTAGCGATTGTAATTTTAGTGAGTGATGAACAGATTAATATAAAAATAATTTGATTTGCATTTTGTTCTTTAAGATTTCTAATGAACATAACATAAAAACGGGTCATTTATAAATCAGGGATTTTTCAAGAATCCTTGTGAAGTTTGTGGCTAAAGAAATGGATAACTAGCTTTGAATAAAGGGCATGGTTCCTATCGTAGATGGCTTCCTGTCTTAGAGCAACTCAACCCAACTTAAGTAGGTCTTGAATTTGCCATGCCTTGCAGATGTACGGCCTGGAATTTGTTAAATTTAGGAAAAGCTAGGAACACTTAACTCTGCTCTCCTTCAAGCAGCCTATCGCCTCTCCATACCCTGCTTCCCTTTCAGAGGCAAGAGTCTGGTTGCTAGAGGTAAAAGGTGCAAAATCGTTTCAGTGACTAACTGAAGGGGTGGAAAGTGCTTTGTATTGTCTCTGTGTTTATGTAAAATAAAAGCATGGGACTGAGCTTGAAAAATGATCATGAGATTTTGTTCGGGTAGGAATGCGTGACTTCAGTAAAATACTGTTTCTTCTTGCAGTTAAATGCCTCAAGAACACGCCAGCTTTCTTTGCAGAGAGGCTGAGGAATGCTATGAAGGTAGGTGCCTGTGACAAGATGCATAAATTTAGCACGTGTTTTTAAATGGTTGTACTGTTCATTGGAATGAATACTTCAACCACCTTGGAAAGAATTAATGATAGTAATTAAAAGATAACTAATGAGCTGGAGGTATTAGTTTTTTCAGTGAACAGAAGATTTATGGAAGGCTGGAAAAACCTACCTGATTTGATCCACTTGGCAAAATGTATATAACCACAATATATATATATATTATATATATATATATATATATTATAATCACATATATACTACGAATTTCTTGTCTTATTGTGGGGATTTCTTCCCTTCATAAAGCAATTGATATGTTTAAGACTTGTTGATAGCTTTAAGTAAGGGGGGCTAGCTGAAGTAAGTGCTCTACCAGTACATTTAATTTATTAATGCGTAGGCTAAATTCCTGCTAAGCTTATTGAAGGCAGTGGGGTTCTGCTAGCAAAGGGCTGGCATTTCATGAGGTAGTGATCTCTTCTGATTAATGCTGTATCATCCAGTTTCCACACATTATTAATGTATGACATTGTTGTTTTGTTGATTTCAGGGAGCAGGAACAAAAGACAGAACTCTGATTCGGATCATGGTGTCACGCAGTGAGGTTGACCTTCTGGACATACGTGCAGAATACAAGCGGATGTATGGCAAATCCCTCTACGCAGATATCACTGTAAGTCTTAGAGCTTTAGTTTGCCCAATTCATTTGCCAAAGGATGCCTATAGGAACTTAGGAAGCTTCATTCACTGTGTAATGAAGGTGCCAAATCTGTTAAGTCCCTATACGTTCCTCTGGGTTTTGACGTGGAGATGATGCAGCGTAGTGGTGCTCACAAGGAAACCTGGGAAGATAGTGAAGGATATCGTGTGCACCAGAAAGTCTTGGCTATTCTTCCAGCAGCTATATAGTCTTTTTAGCCATAAGCCACCAACTAGCAAAAGATTTTTACAAATCAGTAACTCTGAGACGAAGATGGCACTTTCTACAATATTACACGATATTTTACGTTTCAGAAATAGGAACAGATCATTCCCATTTACTTTGCTGAACTTGTCACTAAGTGTGGACATACGTGTGAACCCTGCCTCTTCTGTAAAAGTAGAGTTAAAAGCAAACTTGAAAAGTAACTCCATAATTCTTCTGTCATTAATCATAAGCCCACAGCAGTTCTTTCAGCACATGCATAAACAAAAATGCTTTATATGTTGCAGATTGTACTTTGTGTAGGGTTTATTCTGGTCCTTGAAGCATCTCTTTGTCACTATAGATTGTTATCTGGAA
Organism: Pavo muticus; assembly: GCA_016647715.1. Lineage (NCBI taxonomy): Eukaryota > Metazoa > Chordata > Aves > Galliformes > Phasianidae > Pavo > Pavo muticus. The sequence continues at coordinate 1,086,674 of JACDJE010000114.1, forward strand.
AAAGGTTTCCAGGGATAAATACGCTAGCTGAAACTGTCCTATAAAAAGGGTTGGCAAGCCTCATCAACCAAGTCTAGTTAATGAGCAGCTCCCAGGGAATGCTTTTTAGTCATAAAAGCACCAGGCAAAATTCATCTAGCAGAGCTAGCTGAGTGGTGATCATAGAATCATAGAATGGCCTGGGCTGAAAAGGACCACAGTGATCGTCTAGTTTCAACCCCCCCTGCTATGTGCAGGGTTGCCAACCACCAGACCACATCCAGCCTGGCCTTGAATGCCTCCAGGGATGGGGCATCCACAACCTCCTTGGGCAACCTGTTCCAGTGCGTCACCACCCTCTGTGTGAAAAACTTCCTCCTAATATCTAACCTAAACCTCCCTTGTCTCAGTTTAAAACCATTCCTCTTGTACTATCGCTATCCACCCTCATAAACAGCTGTTCCTTCTCCTGTTTGCTGCTGTTCATTAAAACTTTTCCACACTTTGGCATGTACTTTCATCGTGGTTTTCGCTGCCCCCAAATCGAAGAGATGTTATTTGACTAAGGTGGGAGATAGATTTCTTGATGCCAGCGCATCACTTTGAGTGTTCAAACATAACAGAGTAAACTTTCCCTTGCTGCTCCTTGGAAAAATATCCATGCTGAGTCCAGGGAAAAAGACTTCAGCAATCCGTATTGCTGTTTCTGTAGTTTCTTACCTGTTGGCTGAAAGACAACTTGGCACTGAAGGTTTTTGTTGAACTTCTCCAGAATGTGCAATTGACCCTGTATACCAAATTCATTTTCCTAAAGAAATATTTTCCCTTACTGATGTTTTCCACTCCATAAAGGAAAGAGCATATTTCACTGTTTCATTGTTGTTGTTTTTAATAAGAAGCGAACGCTTGCTTTCTTTCAGCCCTGCTTTCATTTCCTTTAGTTATTAGCTTGGCATTCAAGATGCTTAAACTTCATTTCCTTTCTTCCTTCCCCTTCCAACCCTCACACTCCCAAAGAAGCAGAAGCAAAGAAGCAGCCTTCAACTTATCTTTTTCTGGGTTTCTTTCCAGGGGGATACTTCAGGAGACTACCGGAAAATCCTACTCAAGTTGTGTGGTGGAAATGACTAAGTGGAACATGGAGCTTTCATGTAACCAAAAAACAGAGAGAGAGAGAGAAAAGGCAGCTGCTCTTTTCATGGTTTTCCTTTAAAGCATCTTTTTTTTCCCAGAAGTAAATATGTTATGAGCTATCTCTCTTAAAGCAATTTGCTAGATAAAAAAGCAAAAAAATCCACACACAAATAAATCAAGCTTATGTACCATCTGCTTAGGATGCTTTGTTACCCTCTGCAATCCAAGAATGAGAGGTTATTTTTCAGCTTATTTTATTTGTCTGAAATAATATGATTGTTTTCTGGAGTGAAAATCACAGTTGTATGGTTTAAGGCTTTATTTTGTACAAATATAATGTGCCACTTTATTGCCAGTTTTATATATATATTGTAAGCAGAGGTGGTTTCATACTTGCACCTCGCGTTTTTGTGTCCAACTAAGACTGTTTTAAAGAGGTTTTGTTGAGTTCTGTTATCTTTACTTGGCTGTATGTTTCTAAGACTGTTGTGTTTCACACTGCTTTTTCACCAGGCAGTAGTAATGTTGATATGAGTACAAGTTCTGTAATTAATGTCTTTAAAGTTTTGGATTGTGCCTTAAGTATCTAAATATATCTAGGAAGAGATGATAAAATTAAAGCTGTCTGTCTTCTAACTCTTTGAAAGCTCTGCTTTTTGTTGTTTATGTTGATGACATCTTTGCCGTTCTCAATATGGAAATGTAGAAAAACACCTAAGTTGAAGAAGCATAGAGATAGGTCAGTTAAAAGGGATGGCTTATTAATCAAGGATGTGCAAACTCCTCTGCTTACTGCACACACGAGTGCACACACCTTTCTGTCAAGGCCAGGTAGGTCTTGTTTTCCTAGAAGTTGTGCTGCTGTTTGTCTAGAAGAATTCAGATGTTTTGAATGTATGCTTAAAACCATAAACAGATTTTGAAAAAATGGAGCAGTATCATTATTTAGTGTGGAGAAATGCTTATGTGAGATAAACAGGTAAATAGATAGGAGCTTGAAACATTTTTCTTCTAAGTTTTATGGTTTTTCTTTTTGAAACCTTTCAGTTCCCCTGTCTGTATTTCTTTGCATGTTTTAATGATGCTTTTGTCTTAAAGGTATTTGTTTTTTCCTCCTCCGTGAAATGGGAAGATATATGTTGGAATTAACCTGAGGTTGCATTGTCACCACAGCAAGGCAGGTTAAAGAGTGTAAACCTAGCAGAAAAATCTAACAGGCTGTGCAACCTACTTACAAGTTCTGCCGTGGATATGGAACGAGGATTCTTATTTCAGTCAGTGACAGCAGTGTGACTGAGACCAAAGCTAGACCATGCCATATATCTGTTTTTGTCAGACAATCTAACTTTATCTGGAGAGGAAATTGGAGCTGAAAGCGTATCTTCAACAATTTGCACTCATAGCAAGGACTCAGTTCACTGCCTGGGAAGGAAGATGTTTTTGTATTATGGGAGGTTTGTTAGCTGTGTTTTGGTCCAGCACCCTGTCTGATCTTATTTTCTTACTGACAGTGCTGTACTTGAAATGCAGTTTTGATTAAGTATGGCCACTGAAAGATGTAAAATACAAAGCTTTGAAACGATATCTAAAAGCAAATAGCTTTTTATTGAAAAGCATGAGAACACAGAATGAAAAGGATTGTACATCTCTGCTCAAGTTCTGGAAACACCAGAGAGCTTTCTAAATGAACAAAATTGCAACTCTTTGTAACAGCCATCCTGTTACATTCAGCTGTCTTCAGTCTCCGCTGTGCTCAGCTGGCATCTGTATAAAGAAGATGTGATGTAGTTATTCTTGGTTACAAGGTCGGGATCAATTTTTTTGGATAAACATTATATAAACATGATACCTGTTACTTTACAGAGAGGAGAATTCTGTTTGATTCATCAAAGCAGAGAAGAAAGGTGCTAGAGCTCTGCAATTCTTGAACTAGGTGGTAGTCAATGCAACCTAAATCTGAGCAGTACTTACTGTAGGTGTGTTGCAAATAGGCAGAGGTTGACTTGGGATTTCCGTTTTAAATTTACTGCAGCGCTTCACTGGGACACTTTATTAAATAAGTGGTCATTGCAGGGACATAGGTTCATTCTTACCTATTAACTGCTCCTTACAGAGTTTTGGACAGATTTGAATTTTAGTTTCTCGAGCAGATATGGTGACTGTTTCTGTACAGCCAACTGCAAGAAGAACTAAAAAAACATATGTTGTACTGCTGTCTACTTTCAGCCCACATTGTATCACAGAAGTGCACAATAATCATAGAATCATTGAGAATCATAGAATGGCCTGGGTTGAAAAGGACCACAATGATCATTGAGTTTCAACCCCTCTGCTGTGTGCAGGGTCTATGCGAGTATATATGTACATACATACAGCTATAACAAAAAATGACAAAACTGACTTCATAACAGTGGCTGGGTGTTGCTCATGCCTTTCCACAAGAGTTTACTCTCTACCAGCAGTGTCTCTCACCTCTTAAATTAACTATTGATAGTCAGGCAGAGACTGAAGAGAGCAGAGCGCTGTCTAGCATTTCTAGTGCTGGGGAAACTGCAGTCATATCATTGTAGAGGTTCATGTCCTTGGATGAAAGTTATGTATTGTGTTTTTCTTGAATCTGTTTTGTTATACTGGTTCTTGTTTTACCCACTTTTGCAGTGGTGAGGAGATAGAGCTTTTGTCTTTGCAGCAGCCTTACTCAGATGGGCCGTTTCAAACTTAATTGGACAATGTTAATATCCTCAGTTAATCAGCCTTTCTGTGTTCTAGCTCCTTGCCTGGTTTGTTCATTTATTTTGTTCCCCTCTCTTTAGCGGTGGTTGTGACACTGTCCAAAACTGAACCCTGTATTTCAACTGAGGCCTTCGCTGCACTGAATTGAGTGAACGAATTATTTCTCATCTGATGTGGAAAGAAGATGACATTTGGAATAGCACATCCAACATTGTTGTTGGCTTAGGTTATATCCCACTAGATACTTGCCATCGAAAATGTCTGTCAGGGGGGTTCCTGTGGCGATGGGGAGGTCTGATGTTGTCTCACTGATGATACTGAGGAGTGATTTGACTTCTGATTCTAGGTGCTCCACAGTTTTTATTACCTTCTAATGAAAAAAAAAAAGAGGATAAAAAATGTAGAGAGGGGCAGTCAAGGGGTCACATGGAAGGAATTGCGTATCAGATGTGTTAGTTCAAGAGGTGTCCTGCTGTCCCTTGCTACTAACAGCTGACTTTCCAGTTCATTGCAATTTAATGTATTTTTCATGTTATACTGGCCTCTAGTGGCACAAGTATCAGAATTTAGTTTGGCAAGACTTAAATTACAGCATTTATAATAAAACATTTTCTTTAGTCAAAAGACTGTGACGGAGGTTTAGTGTATTCCAGGAACCAATACTGCAGCTCTTACCTCTTCAATAATATCTAAGCGTTCATGCATTGTATCGTGTTTGTGGCACCAGCTTCCCAGACTTCCAGGTAACAGACTGGTAGGGTCTGCAGCAGCTGGAAAAAACAGCCACAGTTAAATTAATAGGAGCTTTTTGGTAATAACGTTTACCTTTCTGACTTCTGAAGTTGTATTTGGCATGCTCAAGAGCATTCTTTATTAAACAGAGCGTATCCTGACCTAGGCAGAAATAACTCAGTTAAATACAGATATGCCCAACTGTTGTGAATGTTTCCTGTTGGCGTATAGACTGTCGAAGTTGTTTGGAACAAGCTGTTTTTTTCTGATTGTTTTCTATTTATTTATTGCATTTGTGTTTATTTCACAAAACCTGTTTTTTCTCTCTACGTAGGGCAAGCTTATTGTTTACTCTAGCACAGCTCTGTCTCTACAAGTATAAAACCTAAGTATTGGGAAGATCTGCCTTATGTATCATAGAATCTTATCATTGGATGGCCTGGGTTGAAAAGGACCACAATGACCATCTAGTTTCAACCCCCTGCTGTGTGCAGGGTCACCAACCACCAGACCAGGCTGCCCAGAGCCACATCTAGCCTAGCCTTGAATGCCTCCAGGGATGGGGCATCCACAACCTCCTTGGGCAACCTGTATCAGTTGGTCTTGGACTCTCTTCAGAAGCAACTAGCATGGTAAAGCTTCGAAGAGCAGTTGAGTTTGTCTGCTTACACCCTGAATGGATACAAGCTGGTAATTCCATTGTGCCAAAAACTTGTGCATGATCATCTAATTTTGCAATGGGAAGAGAAATGGGGAAAGTGTGTACAGCCAATACCATTTGTTGACCAAGTCACTCATGATGGTGTTATATACAAAATCACTCATCTCTGTCAGTTATCTGTGTTTACCTCTCAGTACACGCGAGCTCTTTGGACATCTCATTCTGCTGGCTGTACTCCATGTAAGAGCAGTATCTGCTGCTGTCAGTGCTTGAGTGGAGCCAATTTCTTTTCCATGACTTTTGCACAGTAACTTTTGGGTTTTAATACACATATGTAGAGCAGTAACAATACTTAAAAAAACTGCTAAATTGGTAGCATATCTGATATTGTTAAAGTTAAGTCCTATTCTTATTTGAGACCTTCAGAGGCTGCAATAATGAGAAAGCAGCAGTAACTTGTTGCGTTGTCATTTGATTGTGATGGAGAAAACCAGAGCACACTGTGTGCTTGTGTTATAATGAACACTTAGAAGCATAGGAGGAACAACCATGGCTGTTTCCAATAGTGTTGTATGAGAGCAGTGATTGAACCTATTGCAGTGCATCATGACAAGTCTGTGCCATGGATTTAGGTGTTATATGGTATAAACGTTTTGGTAAGAGTTGTAGCGGTTGGATGGTATCAGAGGTGTGCTGTGAGCAGGAATGGAATCCTTGAGGGCAGTGGGCAGGGAGGAGGAGAGGAATAAAACGTGGCCTAATGTACTAGGTGTGGTATTATTTAGATTGCTTTGGCAGAGTTTTAACCAGTATGTTTGAATGCGTTTGATTTGCAGGCTTGGTTGAGTTGGGTTTTTGAGCATTCACCAGGAGGTGGTGCTGTGAGGACAGGATCCCAAAGATTTACTCTGCCCGTTTGGTTCTTACCAAGACTTGAAATATGGCTGCTGTGTAGAAGGCAGCCGCTTCATGGTTGTTGTTGGTATTTTTGGAATGTTGTTACTCTCTAATTTAGTAGTCAAATTGAACCATTCTCCAAAAATTTCTGTTTATTTACGTGTTTTTTTTCTATCATGGCTAGAGCAATGTGGAAATGCTGAATTTTTGTGTCAGAAATGGAGGCTACAAAGCAACGGCCAGTCTTTCTCTACAAACCTTTTCTGCTCCAACAATAGGATAATAACAAGATAGGCTTTAGATATTAATAGAATTTCCACCTTTCCAGTATTCCCAGCTCTATCTCTGTGTCATGCCTGATTAAGGAGTATGCTGAACTGCTGCCCATCATGTCAGAGGGACAGCCTTGAGTCACGAGGTGGAGTGGAAAGCTTGGGTGAGGGCCAGCACCTGTCGTAAGTGTTTGCTCATGGAGTTTTGGCTAGCCATAAGGTACGTGCCAGGCTTGTTTAGTTTTGTGCATTTCCTAGAAATGGGAAATGCAAGAGAGCTAATGCTGGCTAGTTCAAGTCAGCGTTGGCCACTTCTCTTTCTCTGGTTGTGCATGTTGTATCACACTGGTCCATAGAAGACCCAGAGTTCTGCCTTTGGAATAGCAGAAGTAACTGTTTGTCCTGTCTAAATCAGACTGACCCAGAGACTCTGACCTTTCCGAACTGTGTGAAGGCACAGTGAATGTATCTGTTGGCAGTCTGCAGAGGCTCCTTTCAACTTTTTCCTGACACAGGACCTGAAATCCTCCTAGGAACCCTTCAAACAAACATGATGCAATGAGGTCCTGCTCAAAATGCCACTTCAGTCATTACTTTAGCTTATCCCTTTTGTGTTAAATATGTTTCTTTTCTGCACAAACCACATCATTTTGCATGGGCTGACTGCCACTGTGAATGTGCACAGATAGGTAGGTGAGGTATAATGGATGACTGACTTAATACTGCTTCGTATGTGTGCGCAGAGCTAAAGAAAGAAGCTACTGTGAAATGCAGGTCTCAGTAGCATTCTGTTCTTTGGGGTGTTTGGTACTTACTTGATGCAGAACGAGACAGCTTTCTTGCAGTGAGGGTGCATTGCTAATTAGTAGACTGCAGCAGGCTTGTTGGAGGGGGAGGAAGTGTTTCATCCAGCCTTATAGACCTAGAACCACAGGGCTGATGCCGTGACTAAAAAAGTTGACAGATGGTCCAGGTCTAAGTGTCTAATAAAACATCTGATACCTGTTGTTAGTGAGTGACAAGAGTTAGGAGAAAGTCTGTTTTAAAAGCAAAATGTTTTTAGTTCCCAGGTTTCATGGCCTGGATTCTGTGTCCCAGAAGAAATCCTGTCAGGCAGGGCCTGTGTCTCTGTGCCTGGTTAGCAGCTTTCTCACCGCTGCAGAGATGCTCTCATGGTGCCCTTCACCACCACGCCAGAATGGCATACTGTGGGAAGGGACAATGGATCAGGCAGACAGTGCTTTGGTCACTGTAATTCCTTGGGTTCTGCTAGTCTCAGAGCTTTGGCTTGAGGCTTTGGCTGCTGGAGACCTGGTTATTTTGTTAGCCCACAGCCTTCATCTCTGGGATGGGCTGTTCACAGAACACGTCCAGTCCCTTGTACACAAATGAGACATATATCTGAGTCACTATGATGACCCATACTTTTATAAGGGCAAGGATTAAACTCGTAAGTTATTTATGCTGCCAATCATCTAGAAATTCTAACTTACTTTGTCTTGTACATTTTGTCCTCTATGTCAGGCCAATGGTACCCATAAAAGCAGGGTGGTTCTACTGCCTTGTACTGTCAGAAACCAGTAGAAGGAGCAGAGAAACTGAGAATTTGAGTAAGATTTAAGGATGCTAGCAGACACAAGAAGTGCTTCTGTGTGAGAAGTTAAAGCAAGACCCTCATAAACAAGAAGCTTGCTATTGGGTGTAAGGAAGTACAGTGGTTGTGTCATTGCCTCTTCTAGATGTGAACTTCTTCACATGATCTTTTCATGCCTGTATCTGAATTCTAGATATATGCATACACCTGCTCTCACACTAAATATAAAAGTGAGTATATAATTGCTGAATAGCTTTTTTAATGTATATTAATCTATATATGTATATAGATATATACCTAGTGTGTGCATATATAATATGTAGACCTAAGTAAATGTACACCTCATGCTGAAGTTGGTGTCAGAAATCAGAGGGTAATGTTAACTCCCACTTCAACAATAAAAGTTCTACAAGATAGCATTTCTGCTCCCCTCTGTCTGGTCCCAGACCATTAGTTGTATATATAGCAAACTCTCATCCAAGTACCTGTGTCACAAAGGCATCTGATAGGAAAAAAAAAATTGTCTTGAATTAAAGCATCACAGAATTGCAAGCTGGAATACACCAACTCAGGTTAAAACACATATTTTTAAGTCAGTGAATCAAGTCGGTAATTGAAACTACCCTCTGCATTGCTTGTATTCTTTATAAAGATAATTCCCAAAGATGCACTACAAGTCAAACTGAAGTTACAGACGAGCTGTAGAAAATGCTGGGTTGGGTTCTTTGGGCTGTGTTATGGAGAAGGTTGAGCTAAATGACTGTAATGTTCCCTATTGGTCTTAAAGTTGATTAAAAAACCTTTTTTTGCATTGTTTTGTAACCATTGTGGTTTTGAGAATTGACTGAAAGTTCATGTTGTGCTCAGCAGGGAGCATGAGGTAAAGCAAAGCAGACCACAGGCCAAATGAAAGACAAGTGAGACCGAAAAAGGAACCAGATGGCATATAAAGCCTGAAATCATGTGATGGATGAAAGCGAATAAAAGGAAACATTTATAGCTATTGGAGGAGACATGCTTCTGTTTGTACTACCTTAGGTTTAGCAGTACCATTTTATTCCTGTAGTGTATAGCAAGAAGTGATGTGATAGCTCCTACTGAGAAAACAAAGCTTATAGTAATGGATTTGTGTTCTAACAGAAAAAAAATCATCACTTGAGTCCATTTGGTAACCCCTTCCCAACTCATCTGGGAAGAGCATGATGGATGTCCGAAGGCATGTGCTGATCCTTGCTTAAATAGTTTCTTACCTAAGTATACTGTTGGACTCAACATTAAAGCGTGAATGTAACTTTAAAGTGTTAGCTCAAGAAATTGCGCAGTTTGCAAAAGTAGTTGAATTTAACTTGCATCTGAGTACAGAAAAGATTCAATTTCAAAAGTCTACCAGTATTAATGCTTTCAGACCTAGGTCCATCTTAAGCCAAGAGTGCTAGTCATATTTAGTTTGGGGGGCTGTTCTTAAACACATCAAGCTTAGTTTCCAGTTATGTCAACCTTCCAATCTCCTTTGGATGTATGAGGCACCTGAGTTTTGTATATTTTTATTTTATATATTAAAACTATATTAAAATATATTAAAAATATTTGTATATTTTATATTTTAAAGGAAGGAAGGTAAGAATAAAATATTCCTTTCTTGGTTTGAAATATATTTCCAACATGCTGATCTTCTTGAGCAAGCAGCCGGGGAACATTGTCTCATGCTTGATATTGCAACGGAAAGTGGCTACAAGAAATCAAAGGGAAAAGAAAAATGGGCTACATAGCTTGCAGGTAAGTTCCTCTTATTCACTCTGCAACTTAGGAGAGGATATTCTGATGTTTTGGGCTACAAACGTTTCCCTTTATTATATATTTATTTCTGTATGTATATGTATTTGGCTTTGAAACTAAGGCAAAGTGTTAGGATAATTATAGCTAGTAGCTATAAAAGAGATACTTGTGTATGCAGAAGAGGATGAGCCATTTCAGGAAGAAGAGGAAGTATGTTGTGGCACATAGAAAGAATGTGAGTTATGTAGAATGGGTGAGCTTAATCCGATTTTGAGAATGGAGGAGGTCAGAGAGGTGAATGTTTGATGCCGCCCATAGATTTGAAGATGACCACTGGTATCTGGGGATAAGGAGTTCTGAGGATGTGGCTTTTGGGCTGTGTTCAGTAATAGGAGCTACAATCATGGGGAGCAGGGTGTTAGGTGAGTCTATGACTTACCAATCAACTCTGTGGCTGTGCAGTTTGCATGTGAATAAGTTTTGGCCGTAGAAAGAAATATAATAGTACAGGAAAAACAATCTTTACAGTTTTGTCCTAATACTGAAAAAATTTTAGGAACTTGACTGAAGATGTGTTTTCCTCTGGCAGACATTACATGTGTACTGCAACCACTCAGGAAGTGGAATAACGATATATACACACACATACTACATTCCAGTATTCATGGAGTGACCCACAACTGCCTCACTCAGAACAGATCAGATGAATTTATAAGTACAGCTGGTGCAGGGGAATAGCAGGAGTCCTGTATTTCCAGACCCCTGACTTTCCTGGAGTTAGAGAATAGCCTTTGCTTTACCCACAGAGGTTACAAACTCCAGTTACTCAGTAATAGAGCATAGGGTTTTACAGATATGTTATATGTGCTAAAGGGCTCACTCCTACGCAGAATCCTTATTTCAGGTGTCTCATGTTCTTGAGAAACAAGCCTACATCTGGGTACAAACTTTCATTCTTCCTTGTTGAAGTTCAAAGTTTGCAAAGACTTCTCTTGAACTGGGGACAGTAGTGGCTGTAGGCTTCTATAAGGGAAGGAAATACCTATTATGTGGGGTGTAGATTGAACTACTGTTGGCTTATTAGTAGAAAATGATGACAGGCTGGTTTCAGATACTACAGCTCATGAGTTTTACTGTGGATTTAATTACACCGTTTTGAAGTTTAATCTTCTGGGAGCAAAATACTGCTTTATGAGAATGCAAGCAGTTGATTTTGTGCAAAAATAGGCAGTTCTGAAGGTTTGGTTGTGTTCTATTTTTCCCTCTTTGGTTTCTAAACAGTAGCCTATCTCTGATTGCTGAATATTGCCTTTATAGTTGCCCATTCACTTCAAAACCTTATGAGTCTACCCAGCCTTAGGTATAGTATGTGGATATCGGAAGATCCAAAGTATTCTGAAAAGTTGTGCTATGTTAGCTGAATGAGGGTAAAAAAAAAAAACATTCTCTTACACTTTATTTGTCTTTTTTGTTAAAGCCAGATGAACTTAGACTGTTTAAAAAAAAACAAACCGCACAACAGTGTGCAGTACAGAGCAGCAGTGGTTCCACTTAGGCTCCCCTGTAGTTCTCTCCCCTTTAGCATGCTCAGTGTTGGATATGCTCATCCAACTGGAGCGTGTCATGAGGCCCAGCCTGCTTACCTGATTGCCTGATAATTGTTTACCTGAGGACTCCAGGTCACCTCTCTGCCATGCATAAACGCATAGGAGACACTGTGCTGCTGGGATGTTGCACCTTCAAAACAATTTGCCCGGAGCTTTTTGTAGGAATGGCAATGTATTTAAATGGGACAGGTATTGAATAGCCCAGTGCATGTGGCTATATTGAATGCTGTGTTTTAGCAGTAGCGCCATCTCACAAACTAACCCAGCAGTAGCAGCAAGGAATGAAAAGCTGCAGACATCAGGTGGGAGCCTGTAATTATTTCATCTGGACACCCACACTAACCTCTCACCTTGAGCTGCTTGAAAGCTGACTCTGTGAACATGAAATTGTTCCTGTTAGTGGCTGAATAAAAACATAAGCTCTTCTCTGTCCAACCCCAAACCATTTTTAAGAGGAACTGTTGCCAAACAAAACAGGAGAAACCAATGGATGAATCATGGGAGTGGGGAGGGTGGTCAGGGGAAGGATCTGTAATAAAATTAGGAGTTGTGTTCCTCACCTCAAGGGTAGAAATGAGAGAGTAGGAATGACTTTTCTAGTCTTTCAGCCAGCCAAGATATGCACCTGACTGTGACAGGCACAAACTCAAACCCTTCCTCAGCTTGACTTGAAGAAAGCAGCCAGTATGGACCAGGAATTCTCGCCTTACAAAAAATATTTCTTTCTGCCTCCCTGTGGCAAGAGCTGTTCTGAGATTGAGGCTCTTTTTTTCCTTTTTCCTTTTCTTATAGATAAAAACAGTTTTCCTACAGTACTCGTGGGGTGAAAACTAGTCAAGAGTGCCCTTGCTAGAACTGATAATTCAGTTCATCACAGATAAACATTATAAAGCTATTTGTGTGGGAGGGAGATAGGGCAAGAAAGTGTGTGTGGGACTTGGGGGCAGAGGGGACAAAACAGTTTTTTGGATAATGTTTTGATTGTAATGGAAACTCAATGCCCTGCCACGAAATACAAACACTGTGTGTTGTCAAGCAGTATGAGCAGAGGGAGAATGATGCTGGGCCTCAGCTAGCAGAAAACACATAATGCAAACAGGCTGTGAAGCCAGGTTTGTGGTAGCTCAGGGACTATAAATCCTGGGACTAGCTGAACAGAATAGCTCTCGGTCATACCATCAGCTGAAATGCTATTACAGGTTAGGTTAGTGCCAGCCCTGCTCTTAATAAAAGTAAAACTCAGATGCCAGTTTATCAGCTGTGGTGTGTTTCTGCTTCTTACTCCCAAGGTATTTGAAGAAGGTGTTGTGAGCCTCAAGAATCTCAAAAAGTAATCCAAAGCAGAAGAGACAAAAATGCAGTACTGTTAACAGCACATCTAAAAAGGAGGTTTTGATTAAAGGAAAATCTGTCTCTGTTAACCTTGAACTTTGGCCTTAGTTCTGGGAGGATTCATGTGCGTGTTATTAAGGTTCCAGAGCAGTAATGATGGAGTTGCAGGGCGCTGGGTGCAGTGCATGTCAACTTCTGAAAATACACTGATTGTGTATTTCCATGCTCCCATGAGTAGGGGGAGAGCTCTAAGAAAGCAGTGTACCTTTAGGACAGATTCAATAGCACAGAAATAGAGATTTTCCTCTGAAGAGGAGGCATACCTGTAACACCTTCATATAAAACCCATAAGGAAGCAATTCTTTATCTCCCCCGCCCGCCCCCATGCAAAATCTTTCACCATGCTGCAGTTTCTGCATTTCAAGCTTGGAGTCACTCACCAAAGAGCTCCTGTTCCTGCAGGACTCCAGCAAATGCCAGCGCCCAGATGAACAGCATGGTCCCGCACTCCACTCTAGATCTGGTGCAGAGCACGGCAGGCTCCCTCCCAGGCTGTGCATAGACTGCTCTGTCTGTCCGTCCAGCAGTTCGTGCTGAGGTTTAGCCAGAGCTAGGAGGAAATATGCCCAGGCTGAGCCAAGATTCTGAAGCTGTGCTTTTTTTTTCTTCCCTCCCTTTAAAAAACACCCTTCCAGCTCCACAAAAAGCCCAGTTATCCAGGCAGCCTGGCAGCACTCCAAGCTCCCCAAAGTTTTTACCCTGTATTTATTTATGCAGCCTACAACTGGAATGTGCTGGAAAACTCTGAATCCTGTAAATACAGCAAGGGGGGCAAGAAAAGGAGGAGAGAGGAGAGGGGGTGCGGGATGTTTCATTCCCTGCAGGATTTTGTCCAGGGTGTGGAAAGCAGGAACACTAGAAAACATGGTATCGTTAGGGTTGTGCAAAAACAGGGTTCTCATGTTACTTGTTTTTAAGACTGCAGAGAAATCTCTTTTGGTCAGGCAAGAGTTCTGCTGGACTGAGTGCAGCAGCCTTGTGTTGGTGGTGCCTTGCCTTTCGAAAGCGACAAAGGCTCCTCGGAGCTTTTCCTAGTTTGGAAGGTGTTTGAAATAGGTTAGATGTGATAACACCATGCACAAAAATAGCTCTGCCAATGGTATTCTGACTGCGTGCTTGATTTCGAGCAGGTCTAAGATAAAAGTTTATCTTCAGAGCTCATGGGTGTCATTTGGATAGGGTGTCCATGTACAATGTGAGGTGTGTGAGGAGGTAGGACTCCAACCCTGAGTCTGCTGCAGGTTCCTGGCACAACCTTGGTCACATCCCTACCAGTTTGCAGGTCTTTAGTTTCCTACCTTTGAAGGAAAATTAATAATTCTTCTACCCAACTTAAGAAATAACAACAAAAAAATGTTTGCCAAGCATTTTGTGTTGCCTGAGTAAAAAAAAAAAATAATACATTTCCATGCAAATTCTTACATTTTTATCAAGGAGTAGTTATTACAGAGCAAGTTAGGAATGCATTGCAAAGCTCATGTACAACTAAGGCTGTACATGCTGTACAAAGGCTATGACTGCTGAAGTAAGAGGTTGTCTGTGCTGAGGCTACAGGGGAAGTGGAAGCAAAGCCAACAGACTGAGGACATGCAAATGCTGTGCTGGTGACTTCTTTATCACTGGGATGTTGACCTGCAGGAGTGAGAGCCCTGTACTACTTTGGAGAGAAAAGTCTCGGGCAGGACAACACTTATGAATAGTTGGTTTCTATTTTCTGAGTATGTTTGTCCTGGACCTTTGTCCTTACACTGACTTTCTCAAGCAGAATCTCCCTCATGTTCTCTTTCTAAGGGACCCAGTTTGTGGATGCTTTTCCGCATGTTTTCTGCTGTACTCTACGATATACTGTTAAAAACATTCGTTGAATTGGTTTTTCCCTCTACACCAGAAAAGCTATAAAAATATATTAAAACTGCTGTCCTGGACCACCACTGCAGAGGTCACTCAACCCCTTACTGCATGTTTCCTGGAGATTCCTAATGAATTCATCTCAGGTTCCTGAAACAGCTACATTCTTCCAAGGCGGTTCCTTCTTATTTGTAAAATAGTGTTATGTTTGACCATAGTGAGATCTGATACCCACAGAGAAGTAAACAAAGCAGTGAGGGTTTTCTCTAGTATCGTACTCCGGAGATTGTTTCTATAGTGAGAGAAGTTCTTGCTGCATGAGGGAAATGCAGCCGAAAGAAAAACTTAGGCCAAGTAAGATTCTGGTTTTCAGTAGGGCTACTTGTCTAAAGCATTTTGGTCATCTTGGGTAATTGCCTAAGTTGATTACTGTTACTGGTAAGCACTCAGAGTGAAGTTGGAGATGAACAGCTCTCAATTGGCATTGTGAATTACAAAATATTCAGGGTGTATGTCAGAAATCATTAAACCGCAAAGTAGATTGTTCAGTGCAAGGCAGAAGATCTGGGTGTAGTGGAGAGTATGTGATATGTAATAAACCTATTTGTCTTCTGGAAATTTAGTCAGTCACTGATTACCCTCAGAGAAAGCATTCTTCAGCATATTCATCTTGGAAATGTCCATATATGAGAATATAATGAGATCATATGAATATAGGTTTGCACAAAATCCAGCTGTTGAGATGTTCCCAAGACACCAGCAGCCAAAGAAAGCATACCAGTGAACAGGGATGGGAATTTCTGCCAGCAGGCAGTCTGGCAAAAGGGAGAGCAAACACAAGGTTTGAGTCTATTTTGGGAGTGCTGGGGTTTTTTGTGTTGTTTTTCTTATTTTGTTTTCTTGTAGCCTTTCTGCATCTCTTTCTTGGACAAACTAAAGGCTTGGCAAAAACAAGAGAGTAGGTCATAGAGATACCACTGAGTGTATAGGAAGGAGAAACAATAAACAAAGGCCATGTGTCAGCAGAGGATGTGTGTGCCACAAGAAGGAAGATCATATCATTCTTGGGCATGAAATCCTGCAGCGTGGACCGGCAGAGGAGTATGGCTGAGCAAAAACTTGGCAAAGGTTGAATTGCAGTCCCTTATGACTGTAAGTGAAACAGAGAGAAAATTAAATGGAGATTACTTCTAGGAAAAAAATACAGTCAAAGACCCATCCATGTAGGGAAAGGAAAATGCCTTACACTGAGGAGAAGAAAACGGAAGAGAATGATCTCTATCCTGGATTTAGCACAGAGGGACAATGAAATCGGTGTGAGGTTACTGTGGATATTCCCTTGGGAGAAGATGTTTGCCCACCAGGGTCTGCGGGGATTCCTCATTTATTTATTTATTAGCTACCAGCTGCTTGTGACCTGAAGTTCTCACCACCTGGAGGCTGCTGAATCCCTTATGTAAAATGAGGCCTGGCTCATGATTATTCTAGAAGAGGTGAATTATTTTTGCCCTCTTAATTTACTCAGTTCCTGACTGCTGAGTTGAAGCTGCTTCCAGGGGAAGCAGAAGTTTGCTTTTCAATGAGGGTATCATTTGGTGAGCAAATGGAAGGTATCTTGGAGTGGTGATATCACTGGAATTAAACAGACACTGCCACTTAAAGCTTTTAATTGTGGTAACTCAGCACCACATCCCCAGAAGAATCCACTGAGCCTCATAATCTCTGTTGCTCATGGGAGCCTCTGTTGGTGCTGCAGGTCTTGTGGGCTGCTGCCTTCTCTCCCAGTGCAGTCCCCTCTTCAATCTGTTCGATAGCAACTTGAATTAGTGGTTACTACCTTGATTTGCAAGGGACATCAAAGAGTGTGACGTTCTTTTGTCATTGTCATAAAGGCACAGTCTTAAATTCCATAAAAAAAAAAAAAAAAAAACCAAATGAAGCAGTATTACGAGATGCTGATGAGATCAGCTCCAGTTGTATCCTGCTTGGAGAAGTTTAACAAACGTGTGTCATGGAGCAGAGCACTCTGGTCCGGCCTTCTCCAAAACAATACATTTTGTACTACGCCTAAGGCCAGCAGTGAGTCAGCTTCTCTCTGGTGGCTATTCCCTTGTGTCATCTTGGTGCCAGCAAGCTAAGCTGCGTTCTCTTTGGCAGCATTAGGTAAGCAGCTGATGGGTTCAGGCTGTCATGCATCTGTGCTTTGAGCCTCCTGAGCAATCATCTGCAAGAAATCTGAATCACAAGACTGAAGGTGGGTCTCGTGGGGTGTTAGTGAGTGGTGTCTTACTGATAGGTTTGTGTTTCTAACCAGCTCTTAGATCCTTTCATTGCACAGATATCACGGATGTTAATAAGCCCAACTGTGCTGCGGGAACCACTATGGAACAAGCTATATAACATGGCTGCTCTTTCTAGCGAAAATACAATTTCATCCTGACAAAGCTGATTTAACTGTATTCTCAGCTAAACTAGTGAATCTGAAATGGACCCTTGACACATATGGGACTCTGGTAATGCATACTGCTTTTTTTATTACAGAAAACTGCATGCTTTTGCTGTTGCAACTTTGCATCCACCCATTTGAGTCACATAAAAAATGTGAAATAACTCTCTGAGTCCACAGCAAATAACACTCTAGAAAATAACACTAATGGGGGAAGTACTTGATTGTTTTCAAATTGGAATGACTCAGCTAGTGACTTTAGCAGACCAGTGTTGCACACCACTCTAATTAAAGGAAATAATGGCTTGAAACTGGACCAACATTTTCACTCTGTGAAGGAGTAATTAATATCTGAGAAGCTATTCATCTGTTGACTAGCACCTTGCTGAACACGGGTCATGAGAAACGTCAGTGAAACAGAGGTCTGTGTTACTTTATGTCTGCGTGCCTTTCTCCATTAGAGAGCTCATCAGCTGTGCATGTGAAGCCCTTGAATACAGGCAGTATTTACCATATGAACTAGCTGTGAGGTGCAGATGTTTAATGAAAAGGGAAACAGCTGGAATAAATCCCGTTTCAGACCAATAGTCAGCCTGTTCTCATTTTTGTCTTAATTACTGCAAGATCGTGGATAGATTCTAAAGAATGTATGATTTGCCAGAGAGAGAAGCCAAGCTAATCTCTTCACTGTCACTCCCCTGGAGATTTATAGTACATGAATTACTTTGCAGCTGATGTAGTAAAAATCCTAGGTTAAGGCTCCTTTTGAAATGAATGTGGGTTAGGAAATAGGATACTGTAGCAGGATGTTAGTAGACCTTGTCCCATCTTTAACTGCAGTTTTTCTTCAGGCATGCTTCTGACACTTACTCCAAGGCAGAGACTGAGTAAGAACATGGTATGATTTTTTTCTGTCCTGCTGTCTAGTGGGTTCTGTTCAGCAAGAATTGGTACAGTTAGCTATTACTGCATGGCGCCGGCATCTTGCTTCTTTAATTCCAGCTGCTAAACATCGTTAGGAGACAATGTGAATACTTACATAATGCTGCTATTTAGCAAGAGAATTTGTTGTAGTTGCCAGAGGGAAATTCTGTAATCATGAACAGAAAGGGAAGTGCCCTTCAATTTCTATTAAATGTTCATCCAGGGCATGAAAAGCCTTGTGAGGCTATGGACAAATAGATTAACAAGATTAGCATTCACCTCAAGCTGTAGAGTCGGGGCATTAACTCATGCTGTTGGAAAACAGATGTGAACTCTGGATTCCTGTACTCCATCCTTTGTTTTGAATTGTTTTCTAATGAAATCCTTGAAGGGTCATCAGTTCCGTATGTTTTTGGGGAGAGGGCAATAATGGTTACACCTGTTACTGGTTTGCTGTATCTGCATGGGTATTCTGGTTAGCGCTAATGACAAAACACTTAAGAACAAGAATTATCACCTGAAACTCAGTCCTCACAGGAAACCAGCGTAGCACTGATGCTGTTTCTAATGCCAGATTTGAGGACACCCTGTCTTGCTTCAAGAGATCAGTTGAATGCAGATCTATTAAAATATCTGCAACAGTGCACTGTCGGGATGTGATAGAATGTATAGTTTTGCTTTAAGTTATCTGCTCCAGTTAAACAAACTGTTATTTAATTCAGACCCACCATCAGAACTCACTAGAAGAGTAATAGAAGTGTTATTTCATTGTTCCCATACTCATCTATACCATTTTAGGAGGAAGTTTTTCACACAGAGGGTGGTGACGCACTGGAACAGGTTGCCCAAGGAGGTTGTGGATGCCCCATCCCTCGAAGCATTCAAGACCAGGCTGGATGTGGCTCTGGGCAGCCTGGTCTGGTGGTTGGCGACCCTGCACATAGCAGGGTGGTTGAAACTAGATGATCATTGTGGTCCTTTTCGACCCAGGCCATTCTATGATTCTATCATTTTTTACTTTTCTGTAAGCGCTTTCCAGCTTTTCCTGCTTGGGTATTGCTTTTCACCATCTATAGCAGTGACTGCCTTAAGCTTCTTCTAATTAATGCTGAGAAAAGAGAGGAAGCAGCAGATTAGCGGATAAAATACATGAGAAGGGAATGAAGGGTTTGTTGCATGTGTTTACGGAACAAGAAGCACCAGAACTGAGGACAGAGGAGTCATGTGAGTCATCAGAACTCTATAAATAATTCTGAGGCAATTTGTTCTCTATAAACTTTATCATCAGGGAGGTAAATGACAAGAAGCTGGTAGAATAGGTGGTTTGAATCGAGAAGAGCTGACACTGGTCTAGGGAGCAGAAAGTGGTCTGCTCACGTGGGTGAAGAGGTGCTATGCCGAGAGCAGGAAAGGATGAGGTTGGCAGGAGGACAGGCCTGGGGCAGAGGGCAGGAAGGAACTGAGCATGCTGCCCCGTGCCAGCAAGGCAGCCTGCAATGGCACAACCCTTCTCGCCCTGCTGCCTGGCAGGTGACTGGCCAGGGTACCTCCTCCTGGCCTCAGGAGCTGCTCTGCTCCATCTCTTCACCCCTGTCTTTTGCTTAGCTTTTGATTTGCTTTGATCTTCACACAGTTGCGCTCAATGAAGCTGAGTTGTGGGCTGGATGAGCTGATTTTGAGCACAGCATGAGCTGCAACCTAGAGCTTAGTGATTTAATTAGACACGGCGGGAGGAGAGGGAATAGGATTTAGATCAATGTGAGTCTGGGCTAAAGGAGTGGGCTCTGGGCTGTTATGTACTTGACCTTGGGATTACTTACGCTAACCAGGAGGCAAAGGAGTTCAGCCCATCCTAGGAACAGCACTGTGGTGAAGCATTTATTGCCTTGGCAGAAGTGTATGTTTTTCAGTGCGGTTTCATGTCCATTGTGTCAAGAACCTTTGAAGGCCTTCTGAGCCTTTTGAATGCATCGTACAGCAGGTATCTATGGACGGTGGTAGATTTGAACCAGTTTGAGTAATTCTGTAATCAAACAAAACAACTTTGTTTCAGGTTGCACCCACTTGTCATTTAAATGCTTGGTGATTTTTGTGACCATACATGAATGTAATGACTATAGTAAAGCTTTCAAGTTATACAGTGCTGCTGTTCCATTTTACTGTTCTCTAAAATGGTAGAACATGTTCCACTATTTACCATGCCTGTGCTCTGCACAGACAAACTGATACCTCACTTCAGGGCTCGTGGTGTGTGTTTTCAGCTGGTGCCTCTTCCACTAATGCAAACAGATAGTCTGTCCTACATCATAACCTTACACAGAGCACACCCAGACTATTCTTTAGACTCACATACTACAAACGTGTTCCTTGAATTGATGCCTGTCCTTCCTCTCAGCCCCTATAAAATATACCCTGAGAAAGCTAGATCTGTTTCCATTGGTTTGGGTCTACCTTAGTCTTCTCTAAATTGCCTGAAGATAATAAACAGTAATGTAAAATACCAAGGCTCAGTTGCTGTCTGAAAAATATGAACACTGGAGGATGAAAATCTGGACTGTTTTATTACTATTAACTTACGCAGGAACTGAGAAGGAAGTGAAATTATATGCCAAAGAAGAAAACGTTGCCTATTCCTTTTCATTATTATTATAACTACTGGAAATTCTTTTTTGGAGTTTTCTATTTATCTGCACTGATTTTCATAGTGGTTTACCACCATGTTCCTGTTGCATCAATGCACTGCGTAATCATAAATTGTCATTTCTTGTTTTGTGTTGCTACTCTGAACAACTTTTCCATGTTTCTTTTTGGCATAACTGTAGACTGTCTCCACCCTCTTTCCTTCTGTATCTGACCAAGTTCTGCAAAGAGCTCTCTGCTTTGGACGGACTATCACATCCCACCCACTGAGGTTGGAAACGTTATTAATTTTATTTACTGTGGGGGAAAAGCTTGGCTAACCCTTCAAGACTATCTTTCAAGTCCTGTAGGTCAATGAAGTCTTTATTTATAATGGTAATAGCTATTTCTCCTTGTGCTCTCCAAACTGAATTCTCTCTGGTTTCAAGAGAATGAGGTGCTGTTTTCCATTTCCAAAGTTGCCAAATAGTCTGTAGCTTGAGTCAAATCTTCTACCATCAATGCAAAAGGCAGAAAAGTCAGTGCCAACCTACCCTAAGGCAGATACTTTGTCGCTCTTGTTAATTCTTTGTTTAGCCTTCTGATCAATACTTCTAAATCTGAACAGTTAGCAGATCATTCCTTAGACATCTGCCCATTTCCCATGTGTTTCAGTCTGCAGTAGTGATCATCTCGATCCTATCTGAGATGAACAAGTACAATGAAAGTAAACCACTTCATTCCACTAGCTAAGAGGCATTTGTGTTTTTCAAACTGAGTGAAGACTAAGGTTATATATGAAAGGTTAGCAGGTTAGATATTAAAAGATGATATGATAGAGGTGACTTCTGCCAATGAAGTGCAAAGCCAAAATGAAACAAGGACATCCTGGATGTTTCAAGTGCAGTGGGCAACAGCCACATGCAGGTAATTGATCCAGAGACACTCAGAAAGAGATATTTACAGAAAAATAGATCAGGGAAATTGCTATGGGTGTGTAGTACCTTCCAGGAAATCACTAAGGGGATATAATGCCTTCTTGGCCAACTAGTTCAAAGCCATATCATGATACAGTGTGATCAATGTGCTTTTTGATGTAGATGTAGTAATCAACATGGCACATAAAAGGTAGAATTTCTTCACAGTGATTAAATGCTCTTGGTGGCAAGGGGAAGGGGGCTGTGTGACATCCTATTGCCATGACTTTCACTGTTGGCATCCACCATCTCAGCTGTAAACCTCCCCTGACAAATGCAGTCTGAAAAGGCAATGAAATCAAGAAAGAGCTGTGAAGTCCATCATGACATTTTTGTAACCGCCGCTGAACCATGGATTACTTGGGTTCACATTTCTGAAGTTTTGAATCAAAAAGAGTAAAATCTGTGCTTGAGATGATCCTTTGCTAAACGTGCCTTTAGACATGTGTTTGTGAACTTTGCAGAAACACTGCCCTTCAGCTATATTTGTAACTGTCTTGATACAGGAGCACAAAATTAGTAAATTCTCCATTCTGGACAACCTACTTTTCTTCCCCTCCTACCATAAAATTAGATGTAGATTTTTTGCATTCTGTTGAAGAAACAAACAAAAAGAAAAATCAAATACTGAATCTGCTTATATATATACAAGAGTAAATTTCAGCCCTTCAGGTTGCAGACAGCTATGGACTAGAATCTTCAAAATTCAGTAGAAATGAGTCTCGAGATTTAGTTATTTCCTTTCCAACGACGTGTTAACACCTGAGGTTTGTCTTTTGCTTGATTTCTACTTACAATTCTTTACTACGTGTTTGCCTTTCACTATTTGCTGGTGCTCTAGAAGTTATTAAGATAAATTCCTGCACAAAAAGACCTAAAGAATATTAAGACAGACGGATGCTTCTCTCTATGAAAAGCTTCATGAAAAACATATTTCTCCAGCAATTTTCAAATATTTCACTTGTGTTGTGCACAGTGCTCAGTGGTACACTGGGAAGAAACCATCCTCCATGTTCTGGTGCTATTGCCCTCACGCAGGAGGTAGTGGTGTTACAGCTGAGGGTAAATCCTACTTCGTTTGATCAAAGACTGAGATTCTTTAAGGAAGTCCAAAAGAACTTATAAAGATTCAGGGATTTTTTTTTTCATTTTATAAATCTTAGGATTTAAGATCCTGGCCATTGGCAAGAAAAGTTTAATTTGAAAACATTTCACAGAATCACAGAATCACTAAGGTTGGAAAGGACCTATAAGATCATCTAGTCCAACCATCCACCTATCACCAATGGTTCTCGCTAAACCATATCCCTCATCACAGCATCCAAACGTTCCTTGAACACCTCCAGGGTCGGTGACTCCACCACCTCCCTGGGCAGCCCATTCCAGTGCCTGACCACTCTTTCAGAGAAGTAGTATTTCCTAATATCCAGCCTGAATCTTCCCTGGCACAGCTTGAAACCATTCCCTCTAGTCCTATCACCAGTTGCACGAGAGAAGAGGCCGACCCCCAGCTCACTACAACGTCCCTTCAGGTAGTTATAGAGAGCAATAAGGTCTCCCCTGAGCCTCCTCTTCTCCAGACTGAACAATCCCAGCTCCCTCAGCCGCTCCTCATAAGGCCTGTGCTCCAGACCCCTCACCAGCTTTGTTGCCCTTCTTTGAACACGTTCCAGGGCCTCAATGTCTTTCTTGCAGTGAGGGGCCCAGAACTGGACACAGTACTCAAGGTGCGGCCTCACCAGAGCTGAGTACAGGGGGACAATTACTTCCCTGCTCCTGCTGGTCACACTACTTCTGATACAAGCCAGGATGCCATTGGCCTTCTTGGCCACCCAGGCACACTGCTGGCTCATGTTCAGCCGAGCGTCAACCAACACCCCCAGGTCCATTTCCTCTACACACTCTTCTAGCCACTCCGCCCCAAGCCTGTAGCGTTGCTTGGGGTTGCTGTGGCCAAAGTGTAGGACCCGACATTTGGTCTTATTAAACCTCATCCCATTGGCTTCAGCCCAGCTATCCAGCCTGTCCAGATCCCTCTGTAGGGCCTCGCTACCCCCAGGCAGATCGACACTTCCAGCCAACTTGGTGTCATCTGCAAATTTACTGAGGGTGCACTCAATGCCCTCATCCAGGTCATCAATAAAGATATTGAAGAGGACAGGCCCCAGCACCGACCCCTGGGGAACACCACTCGTGACCGGTCGCCAGCTGGATTTAGCTCCATTGACCACCACTCTCTGGGCCCGGCCCTCCAGCCAGTTCCTTACCCAGCCAAGAGTGTACCCGTCCAAGCCACGGACTGCCAGCTTCTGCAGGAGAATAGTGTGGGAGACAGTGTCAAAGGCTTTGCTGAAGTCTAGGTAGACTACATCAACAGCCTTTCCCTCATCCACCAGGCGGGTCACTAGATCATAGAAGGAGATCAGGTTGGTCAAGCAGGACCTGCCCTTCGTGAACCCATGCTTTTGATTTTTTGATTTTTTTTCTTTGATATAAATGAATGAAATCTTACATTTTAATGTAACTTAAATTTTTAATAATCAGGGAAAAAAAAATGGCACAGTTAAGCAGTAAATCTGATTTGGGTGGTCTTTAGTGTCGATTCTAAGGCATACTGAACCATTGGTGTTCTGATGAGAGACTGTGCTCCTGAATAATGTCATTGACAGAGGTATTACCTTCTGCTGGAGAGGTCTGTGTTTTAGGCGGCAGCAGAAGATATGGCAATGCCTGATTATAATTGCATTGGTCAAGACCAATTAAATAAGTAGGAATTTCCTAGTGAAATATATTAGGAAGAAGAAAACCAAATTAAATTTCTAGATAAAGGCTGTTGAGGTATTGAAAGGTTTTAAATAACAAAAAGAAGCATCCTGCTTAGAGAAAGCACAGAGATGCTCAGAAGGCAGGTCTGTTCAGGGTGACAAAACCCAGCTGTTTGAGAAAGGGAAAGTGAGACTGGTATCTACAGCCATCATCTCTGTGCACAAAGATAATGAAGGTAAGTACGTAAAGTGGCAGACAAAGCTTAAGGATCTTGTAAAGACAATGAAGTTTGACAGGCAAGAATGAAGAGAAGACGCATCTAATAATAGTGTATTTAACCGTTTATCTCTCATTAAGGAAATAAGCAGCTCAGAAAATGGACATAGTTAACTTACAGCAATTACGGTGATGCACAGTCAGCATTTCCAGCACATGCTTAGGTAAGGATTTTGAGAGGATGTTTGACGTGGGCCTAAATCCACAGCAGAAATTTCCATGTACCCTTTTTCCCTGATGAGCTGCTTGTTTGGTAGTATTTTTGAAGGACGCTGATTCAGTGCTTCATGTATTTCTGTCCTGAAAAATCCTTGGTGCATTGTTTCCCCAACTGCTTGACCAATTTATCTTCAAAATACCTTTACTATTCTTGCTTGGTTTGCAAGTGCCAATCACAGATCTGGGTCTCATTTGGTAGGGAGATGAATTTGTGTAGTCTCAAGCATTAGTTATTGTATGGGTTTGTTTATCAATTCTGACTTTATAAATGTGACATGTTCTTTCTGACTTCATTCTTCCAGTTGTTAAAAATGGTAAAATAAGCCTCTGTTCAGGCTTTGTGGTAAGTTTTGTTCATGTGCATTTTGTGTTTATCATTCTCCAGCAAAAATACTTGAGGAGTGCCTGGAATAGCAACTCTCTCGTGTTTTCCCTGAAGAAGTTCTAACCACTAATACAATGTTGGTCTTGACCCCTCTTTTGTTTTTCTGTAAGCTGTTGTTCCTCACTGCATGAGTCCACCTGTGCAAGAGGAGGAAGGCAAGTATGCCCCTTTCCATAAAGGTATGTAACGCACCTACGTGATGTGGCTGGGGTATGGACTTGCCTTAAGCAGGACGTGAAGAGGGTAATGTGTACCCACCTGCAAGTGTATTACTGGGCAGGAGCGAAAAAGGCAGAAGAAAAGGCGATGCCTCCTTGCAGCTGTAAATGCTAGGGAGGGCCATACTGTGGAGCTCCAGATGTTAATGTTTCTCCATCACATGAATACAGATTTTTAGTGTCTCCCTGCTCAGCCTCTTCAAAATCTGTGTTTCATCTGCACAGTTGGCTGCTAAGGAGGGTCTTCTAATACATCAGTCAGGACTCCCAGCCATCTTAAAGCTAGGTATTGAAGTTTTTACTATTATATGTTCCCTTTCCTGTCTACCATTTCACTTCAGATGTGTTTTGAGCAAAGTGGCAATTTCACCTACCTCTTTGCTTCAAGGCACCAATGAAGACATCCCAAACTTGAGTCTTAGAGCTGACTGCCCTTTTGTCTCCTCGCTTCTGGCAGCAGCACGCTGCAGGTTTATGGCCATGTACACCACAAGCAGCTCTACATATTGCACATCAACCACTAGAAAGCAAAGGGCAAAAGCTTTGAGGATGAGACTCAGGAAGAAGTGGTGAATCTAGAGCTTTTTCTGTATTGCAGTTCAAAGAGTATGGACCTGTCTGCCATACCTATGTAGGGAAGGCTCCAGCAACATGGCTTAGAGTTTCCTAGAGCTCCCAGATCATTTATAATGACTCTTCCCTATAAAGCAGTTCATTATATTGGTCAGAGTATTCTGTGGAGGGGGTTAAGTCTCAGCTTGGGTTAGATTACAGTGTGCTAACTCTCTATCTTAGACGCTATAGTTTTGTATGCTATAAGCAGAAAGCGGAGAGGGTACCGAGGGACCCCGACACCTGGGAAGGGACACCTGGCCAGTCTCCAAGCAGCCTGTGCACAAGGGGCTGTATTCCAGACGAGAAGAACTGCAGAAGGACTCCCATCCCCATCCCACTACACAGCCATCTCACCTTTGGAAATCCTTCAGTGCCTTTGGTAGCATCCCCTTAGGGTAATGAAGAATAGATTTGGATAACTGATTTAAGTCTTTTCTCCAGATGATCTTTTTCTTTCTGTCCATCTGCATGAGCTGGCCCAAATGAAGACCCAAATGAAGTGGCCAGTCTCCTCTTTCCTCAATCACAAAAGCCTGTGTCCTCTCGTGCTGCCCTAAAGGATCCCTGCACGTGACTCAAACACCACAAGAAGAAGTTGGGCCTTCCTTGCTACTTGTGTCGACCCTAGTGCATGTTGTTAAATCGTGGGCCCTGCAGTAAGCCCAGATCATGCTCTGCAGCTCAGCGGTAAGTAAGTAAAGCTTCAAGTGTCCTGCTAACAGAATGTCACCCAGCATAATCCAGGCCCTGACTCAAATTGACAAGGACAGGTTGGCATCCAAAATAATCTCTTTAAATAGCAGCAACCGTCTCTCAAAGTCACTTCCCCTCCCCCATTCTCACCGGATTGCTGCTCCCAACAAGTCGCCCGCTCTTCCCACCCAGGCAGTGCAGGGCTGGGAGCGCCTGCAGGCAAGCGTGTTCCTCCTGCTGTGCTTTGCACCCGGAATTACAATGAATTTTGCAGCACAGTTGATCTACTCCAGGGTGTTAAAAAACAGAACTCCCAGGGACCGCTACAGGGAAGATGAAGACTATGATCCTTTCTGGCAAAGGTTGGAGAGTGTTGCTGTCTGACTTAGAACTAGAGCTCCTTTTTCCCTGCAGGGGCTTTGGTCAGCCCTTTGGGTCCGACCAGGGCCAGGCCTGCAGACATGACCTCCCCTGGACCCTTCCTGCCTCCTTATTGTGTCATAGTTGGAGTTTTGCTTCGCCTCGCTGTTTATTTAGTCGCTGTGCTGTATAGGTAATGATTTCTATTTTCCTTTCCTTTCTAAAAAAAAAAAAAAAAAGATGGTTTGTAATTTTCCACTGTCTCCCGGGGTTCTGTGGCTGTGAGGTACTGCTGGAGTCATCCACTGGAAGTAGTGGAGCCATGAGTACTTGAAGCCGATGTTCAGCTCTCTGACTTCTCTGTGAGCACTGTATTAGGAAAATCTCAGGCAGGCCTATGGATTGCCCAGAATTTACCGTGGGTCAGCTCATATAGCATTCTGCTGTGATAGACATTCTGCAGTTACCTTTGTTCTGGTGCTTATAATCTGTTTGTATTGCTGTGTTCAGCCAAGGGGGGAATTTAGGAAGTGTCCAGAGCCACTGCATGGCACTGACCATGGGGCTGCACCCGTGTGACACAGCCATGTTGGCACAACCTCACTTAACCTTTTCCCTATTTTTCTCCCCTTGCTTTATTATCTGGACACTGCTAGCAAGATCTGATATTTCCAGATGTTGGATAAAAAAGGGGCAATGGAACAGGCTGCCCAGAGAGGCTGTGGATAACGTGATAACACCTCCTGTCCCTGGAGGTGTTCAAGGCCAGGTTGGATGGGGCCCTGTACAGCCTGGTCTAGTATTAGATATGGAGGCTGGTGGCCCTGCCTGTGGCAGGGGGTTGGAGATTCATGATCCTTGAGGCCCCTTCCAATCTGGACTATTCTGTGATTTCTGTGATAATGTCCCACTTCCTATAAATTGTTGCATAAGTTTGTAATATTAAAAGCATATTTTTCCAGTAAACATAAGCCCCTATAGAACAGACAACTTGAGAGAAAAGACATCAAAGGGGATGAGAAGTTCCCACTCTTACACCTGAAGAATGGCTTGCCCAAAATCACACAGCATGTCTGCAGTGAACTGAGAAACTTCAACCAGCCATTTAATCACAGAACTGTTGTTTTCCTCTCATTTGGTTTATGTTATCCATTCTGTAGTGCAGGTGAATTATCAAACGTGTTAATCACAAAAGAACATCTAAACTCAGAATAGATTTAGCTTCAAAAGGAAGAGTCAAACTCTGTAAGAGTTTTAACTGTCAAACTGCATGCAGAGTTCTGTGCTGACCAACTGACCTTCACAACATGAGAGTTCTCTGCAAGGAGTTCGGAGGAGTCTGTACAAGGGATGCTTTGGAGGTGTTGGAGCAGAGGTAACCAGGACCTTCTGAATTCCTTTTAATTTCAGGGTATTTTTTCTCACGTTATCTTTTTTGCAGCTGGCACCTACTTGCTAGTGCCAGTAGCAATCAAAGACATTATAGTAACGGGTACAGAAGAATGGGGATGGGTTATAATCGTCAAATGAATGCAGATACATTCCTGGGCTCCAGCTGCGGTTACTCTGAATTGCTGAAACAGAAGGTACATTTTTTCAAAAGTAATAATGAGGCCTAGTTATTCCCTGCATGAGCGTCAGCTTTCTTTGGACTCATTGTAATACCACATAATTTTGTCAAACTGCTGCACAGGGCAAGTGGAGTTAGCAATGCCTGCAGTGGGCTCGGTTTCAAGGCTTGGTTGTTTTGTACCTGTCTGTGGTGGATGACCACGTGTGCATACATCCTCCAGCATTTGTGTCATGCAGGCTAGGAGCTAAGCCATGATCTCCTCATCTTTAAGACAGTCTAATAAGTAGCCCTGCTATGAACTTCCTGCAGGAGTCTTAGGTGAGTCACGCTGTCTGTCTGTGCCCCAATTTCTGTCATCAAAGGTGAGCTCCTATTCACCGATTTTTGTACTTCTGTTTAGGGAAGGATATTAGTGAGTTCTGTGTGATTTGGTAACCTTTGTAAGACATTTGGCTACCTAAAGCATTTTTTTATTCTTCCATCTTTTCTCTTCCATCAATACCAACCTGTACAGGCTGCTGCAGGGGAGTTGAACCTAGATGATCCTTGAGGTCCTTTTCAACCCAGGCCATTCTATGTTTCTGTAATTCTATAACTTAAGAACAGCTGCTATTGCAACATTTGGTTGTGTTTTGGGAAAAACAAAAAACCTATAGACAAGCAAACAAGTGTACTAGGAGTGTCAATGAGGATTTTGCAAAAGCAGGAGAGCTCACAGGGATTATATTGCCAAAATGAGCTGAGGTGGAACAGGAAGGTTTAGGAGGTACTGAAGAAAGGGATGGAAGGAGTGTTTCAGAGGGGTGTGGAAGTCTGAGGCAGAGGAGAAGGAGGTGGGGGAGTGTGGAGCATGAAGATAATGGCAGTGCATAGATATAAACACAGGGGAAACCTCTTTCCCCAGAATAACATTAAAAAGAATGAAATAAAAAAGAAATCCATGTTTAGATTACATGTGCATATATGTCTGTCTGTCTGCACGTGCTGCTATGTTGGGTTACAGGTCAATCCCGATTCAGTGGGATGGTTTGATGTGGCACTCAGGCTCAGCACCAGCCACTTTGCACTGTGTTACTGATCAGTCTGACTGATGTACTGGAGTTTGAAATTCTTGTCATGTTATAGAGGTTCAAGGATGCTAAAATACAATATGGCGCTTCTACTGTGCTGTCAGCTCCTCCTCCTCACGGTGAGTCTGTATCATCGTGAATGTAGGTGACAAAAACTGCTGTGGAAATGACTGAGTTTTCAGTGAGGGTGTTCTTTTCTGCCTTAAAATGCACTGTCGTGACACATGTTTCTAAACATGCCAACGCTGCTGTAGGTATGTCAGCAAATCAAAATGCTGACCACTGGGTCAAAGCAAGAGGCCATCTGGCTGTATCTTCTCTGTAGTGGTGACCATAATGACAGCCTGTAGACAAGAATAAGATGCTCAAAAATGGCACTTGATCTTATTTTCTCTTGTGGAGTCTGCCAAGTGCTTAGGGTCTTCCTGGGCCACAGACAGCTTATTGAACAATGCATAAAACTGTCTCTGTTAGACCAACCTCCATATAACTACACTATTTTCAGGAACCCATTTATATGACTGCCCCTCATAGCAACCTGTGGCAACGAGTTTAACCTTTTTGATCTGTACCTACAGGGAACCAGAAGAACACAACCTGTGTGTGGTTCATCTGACCAGGACTCCTAATTGTCCTGTCATCACAGCGTAGTTGCAAGGGTCTTCATTTTTCCCTGTAACGAAGGCAACTGTCATAGTGTTGGGTATAGCATGTGCTATCACTGCTATATTTTCCAGACATCATTTTTGTTGCTTTTAATAATTCATTGTTGTATTAATATGACTATTTTTCCAAGCTTGTTTTCCCCAGTGCTGGGTGACTTGATGAGAAAATATCAGTGTGTTCAAGAAAGCAGCCTAGAAACAGAGCTCCATTCTGGGTCATTGTTTTTTTTATCACTGTAGGAGTACACTTTAGCACAGACTGTCTTTGCGTTGGCTTTGAGACTTTAAACTGTTTAAAACTGTCTGTTGATAAATACGATAATTCTTTCAGTCTCTTATTATTTGTGGAATGTCTGCATATGGATCTTCTCTCTTATTTTTTTGCAGTTATGCTGAGCAGCTGTTCTTGAAAAAGTAGGTTTATAAATTGTTTTTTTTTTTTTTTCCATGTTTGCTTTTACTAATCACTTTAAAGGTAAAATGGCATGTTCTATAACCATGTCACAAAACTTTCCAGCTGAATATTTGTTTTATGCTGGAGATAAACAGACTTTCTTGTGAAAACTTTCCTAAACAAATTCCAAAAAAGGAAAAGCAATTCATTTGAAAGGAGCAATGTTTTCTAGCGCCAGGGTTTGTATTTGCATTGGCTCTGCACTTTCATCTGTTGGGCATGACCACTGGACAAGGAGCCGTGTTCTGGTGCTGTGCATGGGAAGGCACGGGTTGGTGTT
Organism: Pavo muticus; assembly: GCA_016647715.1. Classification (NCBI taxonomy): domain Eukaryota; kingdom Metazoa; phylum Chordata; class Aves; order Galliformes; family Phasianidae; genus Pavo; species Pavo muticus. The sequence goes on from JACDJE010000114.1 coordinate 1,117,839, forward strand.
TGCATGTCTCACTGCTGGCATTGGCTGCTCCTGTAAAGGAAATGAATACTGAGATGGCTTGTACAAAGCTCATGGGCTGTGTTGGAGGAGATAGATATATCTAACCCAACAGGGTATTAGTTGCTTGTTTGTGATCGATTGTCACAACTAAAACTGCTGCTTACCTTGTAGGTTTGAAAGCAGATGTGTTCACCCAGATGGGTTCAATGGGGAATTGTCATTCACCAATGTAACTGAAAAACATAGACATAGAAGGAGAAAAAATATTAATCCGAAGAAAATAGAATATAAAATAGGATGATGAAGTTCCTTTGTTAACGAGGCTACTGACCTTTTAGATGCAAACAGATGATTGTTTCCATATGAGACGTTCATGTTTCAGATGTGCTTTAAAACTATCTCAAGCTTGAAAATATTATACATTATTAACATTTGACTTTTTTTAATGGTTATAAGATACTGTCTTCATTAGGGACCTTGGCAGATGCTCACTGTTCACAAGAGCTCTGCTGCAAAATCCTCCTTTATTCTGCCAAAAAAAAAAAAAAAAAAAGGGAAATCTCAGAATAGGGCCAAAAATCAGTATTTTTTGTCTTTATATTGACTGATAGGAAAGCATTTGATGGCACTAGAATGGGGGGATGCTACCCTATAATTTGTACTTTCTAGCAGAACCCTGCTTTATCAATGGACTTTTTGTAGTTGCTTTTGCCTATCTTTTTTAACAGACTTTTTGTATTTTTTCCCAGCAGGCACTGGGAGAAAGTGAGAGTGTATTTCCTATCTCAAATTCCAGTCAGTAAAAAAAATCACCTAGAAAAATCATAGATTTTTGTTCAAGTTATATTTTATGTTCCTATTTCACTCTGTGCTTAAACCCAGTATATCATTCATTGCTAATGCTTGCTAAACACTTTAGATAACATGATTAGAGAATTAGAGATAAGATAAATGTGTTCTACTCTTTTTGGAGTGGTAATCTGCTACTGTGTAGAAAATGGTTTTACTTTTTTGGGGGTGTTGCAGGTGTCAGAGATGAGCTCCTAGCTGAGATGTGGTCCCTTACATCGCGATGGCTGTTCTTTATGCAATAGTCCCATGTGGTTTCCAGATCCATGGGCTGTGCCATAACAAGTTCGCAAGGAGCCAGTTTGATCTGATTCTCGTATCTGCATTAAACTCACTAACATGCATTAGACCTAACATTGCAAGTCAAACATCCTTACTAAATGTTCCAACTCTTTAACCCCCAAGGGAGAAGAAATGGGCAGAAAAGGGTAGAATAGATCTACTTGATACACTATTTAATTTGAAAACACAATGTCTGCTCTTTGGGTATATCAGCTTTAAGATATGCTCTTGGGACAATGTTGTAAATCACAAGCGTCAACATAAATTACAATTGTGTAAATCATCTATTTGTTTGTATGTTTTAGAAAATAAGCACTGATACGAGACATTTTGGAGAGAGAAGATATAAGAATGACTGATGCCACTAGTATAGTACTTGATTCAAATATTAGAACCCCTTATGCTGCTCATATTATTATGTGAACTTCTCAATGAAATAGCTGGAGGTGTAATAGGAAGCAGAGCTTCAGGCATAGCTTATGGGACCACATAGAAATTGGACCACTAAAAGTAGGGCAATTGCTCAAAAAGCAGCTGCTTCTAAATATTCTTTAAGTTCTTTTATGAAATTATTACAGTGCACATTACCATGATTGCTGCTCTAGAATGAGGATAACATTTGCTTTGACCCATTCTGCTGATGAATGACTGCATAGCTTAAATCCAAATTATTTTGCAAAGCTGGTAAATGTTTTTTGTCTATGGCCTATGGTCTATCTCTGACATAATTTACCATGCTTATTTTTTAGAAAATAATCTCTTCCAAGAGTTTCTTCTCTTTCTACTTTATGTAGAGAGACTTATACTATCTGCACAGTTATATCCGCAGGCCAGGCATGCTATCAGCTCTTTTCCAAAGACCAGGTATTGTCTGCCTGCCCAGACAGCATGCGTGATATTTTTCCTATTTAGTTGGCTATGGCAGTTTCTCAGTTTGTCTGCATGTCAAGTCACCTGTGGCTTTAGTAAAAACTGACTGATCACAGTAGCTTTCAAGCCATCTACAAGATAGTTAGGAAGATGTTAATAATTTAGTCTGCTAATCTGAAGATTGCAAAGAGCAACTGAGATGTGCAGTTGATTTAAGAGTAACTTAAATGCTAAATTCAAGCCTTTAAATCATCTAAACTTTCCTATTTGTTTCCAGGGATGACAGTAAAATAAAGAAACAAGATGCCCCAGCACTTTGTGATCTTCGTCTTTGTAAGGACGGGCCAATAAGAAATGGACACATTGGGCAGAGGCCACCCCCAATCAACCCTGAAAGACTGAAAGATTTCGTTGAGGAGGATTACCTCAATGGGGATGTGAAGACGTGGGAAATGAAGATAGTCAGCCGTAATGAGGAGTTACTTGGGGATGCCCTTTCCCTCGTCCCTCAGTCAAGCAGCAGGACCAGCCTATCCAGCCACAACAAACTGATTCGATTTGAAGACATTAGTGCAGCAGCTTTCAAAATCCAGTCTGGTGTTCAGAAAACCCCTTGCATGGTAGGGGTTTCTTATGGCTTTAAATTATCTTAATAGTGCTTTAATTTTTTTAATAGAAGTTGGTCATGAATGGAAAGTGTCCGCTGTAGCAGATGGATTTGTGTAAGATGACTTGAGTTCATATTAATTGTTGTGAAGTGTCACTAATCATTTTCTACTTACCTGTTTGTGCTAAGTGCAAAGTGTAATCCTCGAAGATTGCAGTGACCTGTAAACAAAGGATAAACCACATTAGGCACAGACTTAATGCAATGTGGTATTATGCTCCTGGTGAAAAACTCTGGCTACAAGGAGTCCATGTTAGTGTCAGGGTAAGGAGTCATGTGAGAGGGTCTGTTTTGGAACCAGCCCACGCATCTGGGAAGTGTGAAGGATCAGATGTTGTTTCCTGGCCTGGCAAGACTGGGAAGGCTGGGTCTTTCTGTGACCAGGTGGTTCTGCCACGTCTCTTCAACAAAACAAGGGCATTGAGAAACACACACATGGGAACGCTCTCATTGTAGATGCAGGAGCATTTGTTCAAGCGTAGGAGAGGTGCAGTGACTTCAGCTATAGGATTCAAGATGTCTTTCTGCTGTTGGGAGCTCCTCAGGAAGGCAGCTGTAGGCACTGTGTGTCTGATCTCCTCTTTTCCCTGCAGTGGGAGAGTCTTTGCTAAGTGACAGCTGAGTGGAGCAGCCCCAAGTCACTCTGCAGGGATGTCTCCCTGGGCACATGGCTGGCCTCACCAGCTGTCAGTTGTCTTTCTGGCCTGCATGGAAAAGGGAACGTGATGTGTGAACCCCTATCTGGGGCTGGCAGTCTGTGGGAGCAGGTCAGTTGCATCTGCAGTGCACAGCAGTTCTGCTGGTTACCAGATGGCACCTGATCCAGAGGTATCATAATGATTTTCAGTGGTTTTGTTTGTTGTATTTTGTTTGGTTCCGTTCCCAAAATAAGGGTAGCCTTGGCTACGTGCTCACTGCAGGACTCATTCACACCCTCTGCTTGGATGGGTTCCACCAACAGCTCACAAGTACTGGGATCTCTATCTTAGCCCCACCCTCAGGCCACCTAATTGCTCCCTAAGCAAGACTCCTGCTCTGCACGTGGTGTGAGAAAAGGAGTGTGAACCATGGAGCCCATCTTCTGCCCATGCAGACATCTGTGTGATGTGGAACTCCTCATACATTGACAGTGCTCCTACTCACAGGTGGTAAAGTTCTCGTGGGCCGATTCACAATTGCTCTCAGGCAGCTCTGCCTCTTAACTTAAATAGCTTAAATAGAACTCCTGAGTGGGAGGTAAAAGCCACCTTCAGAGCTCTCATTTGGATAAAGAAGCAAGTTTAACTAAAACTCACTCCATTAACTGAACAGACAAACACTTTGCATCCTGGTTCCTAAGCTCCAGGCAGTACCACGAGTGAAGCATCCTCTTGGATCCTTGTGCAGCAGTCTGCCTGACGCTGAGACATGGCATGATGCATCATCATAACAGGTGTTTCAGAGGTACTAAGTAAAGGGAAGCAAGGACTGAGAATTGAATTGGACATTGATTTGGGTCCTGATGTAGGAACTGTTGTGTTGTTTTGTGCTGGCTTTCTGGATGCCAAGCAGAGGCTGCACTGTGATGTGTTGTACCTCAGACTTGGTATCTGTGGTCCTTAGATAAGAGCAAGGTTACAAAAGGGAAAAGTTAGAGGGTGGGTCAGTGAGTCTTACAAGGTCACGCATTGGGTCACTACAGGTGAGTATAGATTGACACCTCCATTGCTAGAAATAACTGTTGTATTTATGCCACATTAAAAAAGCCTCAGTTAAAAGAAGCAGAAAAAGATAACCTGACGAGTTAAAATACTGACTATTAACACTTAAAAAAAGATGTATGTGAAGTATACCATTTCTATGACTAACGTGCATTTTAAAATGTAGGATGCAGCAATTTCACCAAGTCACAGGATTTGTCTCCTCAAATCCTTTTCCTTACTGTCCGCTGTAGAATCCAAGATGCTCTAAAAAACAGAAACAGTAGAACTGGTGAGGTATGTGAAGGCCCAGTAAAGCAGCATTTCGTGTCCAGTGCTCTTCTGTTTTGTTTAAGTAGTCTCTATAATTTAGGCTGTTTAGGTTAGGAACTGCTATCCTCTTAGTTTCCTAAGCATTTTCCTTCAGTTCTGCAGCCAGATTTTCACAGGGAGCAGCAGGTGGGAGTTCCTAGCACAGGATTTTGTAAATTTACTTTTTGGAGATCCTATACAGCATTCATATAGCTGCCTCAACGGGGCATGCAAGGTTTTTCTTAATTTTAGGTCCATCACCACAATAATCATGTTTCTCTTCTCCAGTACTCCAGGCTATCCAAGCTATATGGAGTTGACATCTACCTAAAGAAAGAGTTCCTCCAGTACACGGGATCTGTGAAGGAGCGAGGTGTACTTTATCTTCTGACATCACTGCCTCAGGTATAACAAAGTGTCAAGTATAAAAGTAAATAGATTTGTTCTGTTTCACAGCAATCAAACACAATTAGACTTTACCTGTGGTGCTTCTTGTCTTTTGAACATAGATAGGTCTGCAAATCATACAATCACAGAATGGCCTGGGTTGAAAAGGACCACAATGATCATCTGGTTTCAAACCCCCTGCTATGTGCAGGGTCGCCAATCACCAGACCAGGCTGCCCAGAGCCACATCCAGCCTGGCCTTGAATGCCTCCAGGGATGGGGCATCCACAGCCTCCTTGGGCAGTTCCTCCTGGGTGTTCCAGTGCGTCACCATCCTCTGAGTGAAAAATACCTGAATGTAAAATTTCTTATTTATGCATGGCCAATCCACTGGTGAAGTGCTTAAAATATTTGGAAGAATAATTGGCAGAGTGTAACCTTGTGTTTTCATTGTGTAACCATGAAATTGTTTGTATGTGTACGTGTTCTGATACACTGAAACCACCAAATTTGAAGTGATGATGAAATCAAGTGATAGTGGATGATGAGAAGGATCTAGATCACCAATTGTGATGAATGTCTGTGTCTTTACATGAATAGCCTGTTTTCCTGTTATTGTAGGAGGCTACTGGATCACTGTATTAATAATAATTGGCATGATGCATTAGCCCAGAAATAGTGGTTATTGACAATTTTTTTTTTGTTAAAGAGAAACCTGAAATGAAATCATTTCCTGCAGGCAAGGAAGAAGGAGCAGGTATCAGCTCTGAGGGGCCAGATACAGCCTTGTTCCATCAGCTGTAGTTTTACAACCAATAGTAATGAAGCAAGAACTGAACCTAGGAACAGGGACTGATCTTATGCTGTCTTAGTTCTGTGTCATAAAAACACCTCAGATGTATGTACTGTTTCATAATACTGTAACGTTATTAGACAGTAGAGGAAAAGAGGACTTCCTAGTAGAAAAATGTCAGAACACTAGGCTGATCAAGAACTATATGGGACAAGTTTGTGGCACTGTTTAATATGCATTAAACTTTTCTGTGTTTTTAGGATCAGCAAAGGAAGGGAGTGATTGTGGCTTCAGACGGGAACTTTTCCATGGCTGTTGCTTACCATGCCTCAGTGCTTCGTATCCCGGTGTTCGTCATCATGTCAACCAGCACTTCCCCAGCCAGAGTGAAAATGTGCCGTGAATATGGTGCCATGGTTATATCCTTTGGCACTACAGCTAAGGACTCCCAGATGCATGCAAGAAGGTTGGCACAGGAGAATGGTTATCTCTACCTGGAAGAGTAAGTGGGAAGTCAGATTGTTTAGAAAGACTGTAACACATCAGATAAAAACAAGTAGTTTGATTAGTTGTCAGTAACTAAAAATTTGTTCATATATCATCAAAAGGCTCCTATAACTGAGGTACAGACAATTTTATTTTCTAAGGTACAAACAGTAAATGTTTCTGTAACACTTTGGAATGGAAACCAAAATGAAGCACCTTCCATTTTCCCAAGGTTAAGGAAACTTCCTGATCAGGAACTTGATGGGATGAATATATGGATAAATCTAGTGTGTGTGTGTGTGTGTGTGTGTGTGTACACACACACAAAATTATGGGTGTGTGTTAAATCATTATGAAACACGTCAGTATGCACTGAGGCTCACATCTGTTTTTGGTCTCTCTCTCAGGAGTAAGGTGGGTTGATGTTAACCTTTAACACAAAGGGTTTGGAAGTGTAGGGTGGAGCAAGAGATTAATGCTACAGAATATTTAACAGTTTGTTTTTTCCTTGAAAGAGGCTCATTAGGAGGCTACTTCACGCATGTATTTAAAGTAGCTAAGGATGATTGTAAGTTGAAGTAGTTAATTATAAATAGGAGTTTGTGAGCTATTTGAGGTCATGGAATAAGCCAGGTCTAATAAAAACTCAATTAGAACAAGATAAAATAGGTAGAATTATTTACAACTGATTCAGTGTCCCTTTTTTTTCCTTTTCTCTTTGCAATCTCTTCTGCCTTTGCTTTCATTTTTCTTTCTTCTGAGCTTTTTTGAAGTGAGATCACTGAAAGGGCAGAGGGGTGGATCATTATCATGACACAGCTCCCTCTGATGCACTGAGCTGCAGTCTCACACCCAAGCCATTGCTGCCACTGTGTAGGCTACAAGGCTTTACCCACCACTGTGAATTCATGCAGCTCTTGCTGCAGTGAGAGCCTGATCCCTTGGGCTGTTAGCCCTACTGCCACAAACACAGTGATAATGAGTGATACTGCTTGGAAAGAGGATTTCAGAATGAACAAGATGGAGAGAGTCCTTAATTCTTTCCCAACTGGTTCACTGGGGAAGAAGTATTAAAAACTGTACTCTACAGCTGCAGTGAGCTCTGCTAGCAGCTGGAGGCCACAGGGCTGGTTGGCATGCGTCAGCTGTTGCCATGGGCACAGCCTTTCCTCGGACTGAGACTTGCAAGGAAGGTACCCTAGACTCCACTGAATTTTAAACCCAGTCATGTTCTTTTTATGGAAAGCTGTGGTTTCTCAATCTTTTGATTTCCAAATTCCTGACAGATGTTTTTCAATCAGTGCGTTCACTCCCAGCTGGCTTGCATCAGCTATTGCATTTGCACATAATAACAAAATTGTATTGTAATTTCATGTTTAATCTTCACCTCCTACCCAAATAATTATTTGTGTTATGTAAGGGCAATATTTCTGGGCACGTGAAGCTCCACGGACAGTATGTGTAAAGGATTTCAGCATCTGGTACTGATGAGTTCTAAATGATATTATCATTCATAATGTCAAAACACTCTGATGTATTTTATTCCAAGTAGTAGGAAGTAGATATCCAATCTATCACTATGTTTAATTAAAACATTTCTCTTCACAGATGAGTTTTTTCACAATCTGAAGGAAAAAAAAAAACCTTGAAAGATAGCAACAAAAAAACCCACCTTGGAGTTGTGAGCCTTTTCTTAACACACTTTGTTAGGTATAGGCTGGGAGTGTGTTCCCAGAGAGAAGATGCATGTATGGATAGAAGTCATCTTCAGTGTTTCTGCCACACATTCACCACCACTTGCCAAAGCTGTCTGCAACCATCCAGGACCCTGACCTCTTCCAGGGTAGGCAGATGAAATCCAAAAGACGCAACTTATTTATTAATCAGGCTTGTTGCAATGCTGCTGGGATAGAGAAAAGTGCCACTGTGGATTCTCTGATCTCCTTAACCAACAATTCCTTCTTTCCTTTCTGAAGCAGGCATTACATGCCTCTCTTAAGTCTCACCTGTGTATGTAATGTCCTGTAGTTGGGTGTGTCAATGTCAGTTCTTCCCATTTCTTGAGTGCAATTAAAATACCATGCTATGAAAATGAGCATGCAGCTGTTCAATTAGGAGAGGGAATTTTTCATCCAGCTGTAAATTCCTGTGAAATTCCAGGAAGGAAATGTGATTTTCCAAGATGGAATTCAGTCATGAAGTCTACGTAATTGCTGCTCAGGTAACACGGGATTTCTGGTTTCTACAGATGCTCAGTCAGGACCTTATTATAAATATAATCTGAAGATTGCCAATAAATCACAGAGTCCCTCTGGGATAATGTGAGAATGATTGATTTGTGAGATATTAGGGTGCCACAATGACTTACGTACCTTCCTTCCTTGAGAGTCCAATTTTTTCTCGTGTGATTGCTTATCCAAATACCGATCAGACCTCCTAGCTCCCTTCTGGTTTGGTTAATCTACCTCTCTAAGGAGGACAGCGGGTAGCTTTGGAGCCCTTCATCTGGAGAACAGGGGACCAGAGCCTGCTAACTGCCAAGTCAGAATTTCATTGTCAACCTGCAGCCTGGCAGCCCATTTTGATTATTGATATGTTGCATGTTTCAGACGGCAAAGGGCCAGATTTCTAGCTGTCACTCACAAATACATGTTTGAATATACAATCTTTAGAATTATCTGCTCTTCTTCGTTGCCTTTCCTTCAATATGAAACTGAAAGAGCAAGTTATCAATCACAGTGCAAATAAAATCACCCATTTTATAACAAGGAGCTGAAGGCTGATCAGTGAACTGGTATTCTAATTAGATATTAGTAAAATACGCACGATTATCTGAAACACTCATATCTACTAAATCTTTATGCACAGAGCACTCTCCTTTGGAAACTATTTTTAGTCTGAGCAGTTCTGCTTGTAAATTGAGTATTCCATATCTTCATTCATCTTGACAAGTCCCCAGAATTGCAGGGACAACTCTGCAAACTAAGTTCTGAATCTTATTTGTGAATAAGACTCCAGAAAATAAGTAAATAAATCAGGAGGCAATAATATATTTTGTTATGTATAGAAAGGAGGAAGAGAGCTCCCTCAGTATTTAGATAAACACAATAAATTCAAGAGTTCAGTTACTGATTCCTCTATAATTTTTTGATTCTGTCTGCCTGGTACAGCAGTGAGAGAACATTATCTCCTCTTCTCTTGTGTATCTAAATCGTCTCTTGTCCTGAGAGATTTGCTGTGTTTGGCTCTACATGTGAAGTCATTTCTCAAGAGAGCTTTGGTCTCCACGAGGCAACATTCTGCACTCCTCTGCATGTCTCAGCAGTAATAAAGAGTGTAGCTTCAGTACCTGAATGTATTGGGTAAAGTAAATCAAGTGACATCACTGGACCTGTAATCCTGTTTGGCCAGAAAAAGCAGACTATAAAGGCACGTAGGAATCCCATGTCTTTCATTCATATATCATCCTACATCGTCAGCATCACCAACATCTAAATAAAATTCAAAAGATCTTTTTATAAACAGATCCAAGTAAATCATGTGACTACACAGTGGATGTTTCTTTAGTGTTTTGACTGTTTGTCCTTATTCTGCTCATTAAATTACCTTTGTGTGGAAGCGTTTTGCTAGTGAGAATTTTGGCAGACAAATGTGTTGCTTATCTTTTCATTAGGTATTCCAGAGCTATGTGAAAGCATCAGATACTGGCCCTGGCCTGTGAAAAGACTGAACTCTGGAGTAGTCTGGTACCTGCAAAAAAAAATTGCTTGAATGTCATAAAAATTCCCATTTATAATGAATGCTAACTTCTACTTACAAGTAAAGAGAAAGAGAACTCCTTCTGAGACTTTGCTTTTAGTTTTGGCCACAACGTTCAAAATTCATAAAGCTTAAGGAAATGATGGCGGTGGAAAAATTATTTATCTCCTTACCAGCTCTGTAAATCCCTGATACTGATAACAACAGAGAGATGGGCTCTTCAGCCTAATACTCTTTGGAAGGCCTACCCAGGGCTGGACTGTGCCACACATTCTCACTGATTGCTGTTTGCTGCTTTAATTGTAGGACTCACTCCTATGTGATAACATCCCTATGAAGCTCAAATGCAGAGATTCAGGTATCTTGAAACGCTTGCTGACCTGGCTGTACCTACAGGACTTGTGCCTCTGTTTTTCATTGGGTTTTTGCTCTGTCATCAATTTTTTTTCACATTTTCATTTTGCTCCACCCCATTTATCAATGGTACAACACATTCATCTGTTAGAGAACATCACTCTTCACAAAGTATGTGACAACCATGTCAACTCCTGGCTTCACTGTGCATTTAACTCATGTGCTTTTCCTACAGCCCTGCTGATCTGTGCCTTTCCTTCCCACAGGGAGGACAGTGCTGTGTACCTGTCGGGCCTGGGCACCATGGGGCTGGAGATGTATGAGCAGGTGCCCAAGCTGGATGCGGTGATTTTCCCTGCAGGAGGCCACTGTGGCTTGCTGGCGGGCTCAGCTGCTGCACTAAAACACCTCAACCCACGTATTTCTGTCATTGTAAGTTTGCTCTTACCTAGAAAGAGTTGCATTTCGGTAATTTTTGCCACAGATTTTATTTCCAAAGGCACTCAAATATAGTGATCTGCTGGCACAGACTGCCCATGCTGGGGATAGGTACTCCCTGTGGCCATGGCCTTTCCCTGCAGGATGGGCCTGAGAGCCTGGGCAGCCTCCTGCCTTCTGGCTGGATTTAAGATATTTCAGAAGGCTCTTCCAAAGCATATGGAATCCAGTTTTGTGTTTTGGATTGATCTTTTCTGGAAAAGTTTGACCCTTAGGATACCACAGTTCTGTGTGCTCAAGAGGTTATGTAAAGGAGGAAGGAGGAAGTTTTTCACTCTTATGAGGCCATTTTTCACACAGAGGGTGGTGATGCACTGGAACAGGTTGCCCAAGGAGATTGTGGATGCCCCATCCCTGGAGGCAATTCAAGGCCAGGCTGGATGTGGCTCTGGGCAGCCTGGTCTGGTGGTTGGTGACCCTGCACATAGCAGAGTGGTTGAAACCAGATGATCGTTGTGGACCTTTTCAACCCACGCCATTCTATGATTCTATGATTCTAGAGATCCCATAATGCAGCATTGCTGTCCTGGTTATGACAGTGCTGTGGACTTACATCTAGAAAGTTCTGCTGCTGTAATTTATGGATATATTTGACATTATGGATTAAGGGAATCTCCCTTTGTGGAAAATGATAGTAATTAATTTGATCATCAGGCTTTTCAATACATTCTTTTCAAACATAATTCTCCTGCTTCAAAAGTGATGAGGAATAAGACGAAGAGGTAGGATAAGAAAATGAGGAGCTTTATAATAATAACAAAATAGATATTTCACAGCTGTGAAATAACAGATGCTCGATCAATATTTATTTTTCAGACAGCATTTTCTGTGAAGGAATTCTTAAAATACTGTAGCCAGTTCCTCCCCCCACTCACCTTTACTCCTCATTATCCATGCATCATCCCATGCATGGCAACGAGATTGGCTTTTACGTTATCATCATCTGCGTCTTTTATGCTATTGAAAAACAATATGCTTAGGAAGATGAAAAGCTTTTTGCATTTTATACTCATTTTCAATTCACTCTGAAATTTCTATGAAAATTTGTTCTAAAAATATTCCCCATCCCTTCTTAAATTTAAACTACATGGAAAAGCGAATGTACATTTAGAATATGAGTGAATTTCAAATTGCATTAGTGCTGATTCTAAGAAGAAACATGGTGTAGATTTTTTGGAGTTGACTTTGACAGTGGCTTCTGTCATAACTTGAACACTAAAAAATGCTGCTGTTTGCCTTCCCCAGGGAGTTGAATCTGAAAGCTTTCCTGTATTGCAGCAGTCCCTGAAGGCTGGCCACCCAGCTGAAGACCAGGCTTGCAACAACCATCATTTTTATGGAGGTGAGAAAATGGGTTCTTCTTTCGGATGTGAAATAAAGGCTATAACTGATTTCACCAACCTCATCATGGTCTTTTCCAACTTGATTTGTTTAAATCTAATTAAATAAAACCTTGTCTGAAGAGTCAGAATTCAGTTCCTGCTGTAAAAGCAGCTTCTGACATAGAGTCTGTGCCCCTCTCTGTGCTACCTCTCTGAGGTACTCTTTCCAGTGTACCTGAAATGTGTGGGGAACACTCAGAAATATGGGTGTATTTATCTGACTGCTGTGCTCACACGCAGTGTCTGAGCCAGTGAAGAAAATGGAGAAGCTCTTGTATAAAAGGCTAATTTATAAAAAAAGGCAGGAAGATCTGGTGCTTAAATATTTAGACTAGCAAAGCTGCTTTGAGAATAACAGTGTTTATAAACAATTCAGCTGCTTCCATATAATTTGCATAAGAAACCCTCAGGTCTTAAGCAAATTAAGCATATCCTGTTTACCTGATGTTCAAATCCCCCAAAGCTGTAGGTTAAATGGGGGTTTTATAAACAAACCACATAACTCAGGATGTTCTGCCCATCCCTGCGCTCCTTTGCTGTCTGTCCTGATGTGGCTGCAAATCCAGTGCTGCTCTGGGTGGTTCTTCTCTGACTGAGGCCTCACTGTGCACTGAGATGATTTTCATAACAAGGCCCCAAATGGCAAAATCTTCCTGGAGATGTCTGTCAAATATAAATATCAAGCAACCTGAGATCGTAGAATAGCAATGTGCTGCGCTCATCAAGGAAATAAAACAATGTCTGGACTCTAAAATATGTTAAACTTTTCTAGAGCAGCCAGCTTCATAGTTTTGTATTTTGAAATTTGCAGATGTGAGTGGACTTTGCTTTGGCAGCAATTCTTTGCAGCTGACTGGGAAGCTTGTGGATAAGGTTGTTGCTGTGAGGTAGGTGAAGAAAAACAGTGAAATAAATAATATTAAGGGAGCATCGCTGTGTATGACAAATATGCTGTTGCTGACACTGCAGAAAGTGAGCCTGATTTCATGTATCTGACCCCTTTGGCCAAAACTCTTTGCTTGCTGCTAGTACCTTCTTGTGCTCTGGGTATAGAACTTGTTCTTCATAGAATCATAGAATGGCCTGGGTTGAAAAGGACCACAATGATCATCTGGTTTCAAACCCCCTGCTATGTGCAGGGTCGCCAACCACCAGACCAGGCTGCCCAGAGCCACATCCAGCCTGGCCTTGAATGCCTCCAAGGATGGAGCATCCACAGCCTCCTTGGGCAACCTGTTCCAGTGCGTCACCATCCTCTGTGTGAAAACCCTCTGTGTTCCTGTTGCGTTCTACACCACTTGAAAGCAGCTTTTGGCAGAAGTCTTCCCAATCTTTGCTGAGATGTCAAGTTTGAAGACTGCATTTACCTACTGGGATTTTGCTAGCACGGCTCTAGTAAAATAAAAAAGCCTCCCTGTTCTTTAATAATTATTATTTCTATATTTATTTTTATATATTTAAATTAATTGTATAAACAATAATCATTATTTATTAATATTATTGTTAATAATAGTAATAAAAATAATCGTAGTTAATAATAAGACTCTCCTTTCATCTGCAGCAGCACAGCTTGCTATAACACCGCAGTGGGATCATTATGTTCTCAGCAGGACTAAAGGAATCCCTTGATACATAAATGTACTGTCTTCATTTATTGGTTGCTTTTTGTTTTGTCTGTTTTGTTTTGTTTCATTTTGATATCGCTCTCTGTCCCTCAGCGAGGAGGACGTCCTCATTTCAATGCTGAGGTTGCTGGAGTATGAGCGAGCCACAGTTGATGCAGAAGGGGCCATTGGACTTGCAGCGCTGGTTGCTGGGAAGCTGCCTGAGTTGAAGGGTAAAAGGTACAGCAGCTATTGCAAACAGGGAGCTGTGGGGCTGAGTGCTGTTGTGATGGGAAATGGAGGAGTGATCATTCCTGCTCTTGAGCTGCCAATGCTCTCATCCATGACATCTACTTCAGGCTGAAGATACCACTTGTGGGTCATAAGACTGTGCTGAACAAGACAGATGTCAGTCTGGACACCAGACTAATGACTTCCCTGTATTCTCAAATGACAGAGGAAAAAGGCAGTTATGCACAGCCCCACTTGGCTTGTCAGCCTGTTGCCTTTTCTCATCTCGCTTATGGAAGTCAATGGTTTGCAGTGGGACTTAGCCGTTAGAGTAAGCGAGCCAGGCTGTTATCTGCAGTCACTGGGTGACACCTGCCTTCCAGCCCCAGGAATTCCTGCCCAGACGGTCACTGGGATTACCCTTGTGCTCAGCATTAAATAAAACTCCTTTCTTACATCTGGGCTTCAGCACTTAGGACTTAAGCAGCTTAAGCCCCAGCTCAGGGTATAGTCTGCAGTGTATTTAAATGTACGTGCACTCATGACAAGATAAAATTTCCAATGCATAGCAGGGTATGTTGAAATACCACTGAGGCAGTTTCCCAGAAAAGGCTGACAACAAAGTTCAATTCAGCGCAGCTGAAATAAGAGGGAAAGTGCACAGGATTGGCTCTGCAGGTTATCAGGGACTAACCATGTGGCTCTTCACTTGCCCTTCAAACATTTCTGTGTTCATTTTGCAAAGTTGAGATTAATTTAATTAATGCTTACAGAAAACACGGACCATGTGTGACATCTAACTATTAAGAATCTGAGACTCCCTTTGCAATTGAAAGTGCTCTTGCATTTTTTAAATTTGAAATAGATCTGGAATTGTCCATCTAATTATTGCTAACAAAAATAAATCAACAAAGACAATGCGAAACAAAAATGGCTTCAGACAGTAGAGTGCAGCCAGCTCCAAAGGGTCCTGTACCTTGCGCACAGCTGACACTGATGGCTGAGCCCCTCTGAAATGCAATATATGTTTGTGAAAGAGTGGTCCCTGCAGCTGCTCAGCTGACATTGAATTGAGTGTCTGTGATTTATTACTCTTTTGCAGAGAAAAGCTAATCAGGAATCCTATTTTCTCTCCTCTTTCAGAGTGGCAATTGCTATATGCAGCGGAAATGTGGACTTACATTTGCTGCAACAATGCATTGCTCGTGCCCTGACCCTTGAGAGCAGAGTGTGCAGATTTTCCCTGGTGATTTCTGACTGCCCAGCAGATGTTTCAAAGCTACTGGAGGTTTTGGCTCGGGAGGAAGCAAGGTAAATCAGACCGATAAAAGTGAAATGGAGCACAAAGGTGATTAAAGAGTGGGTTGTGTTTCCAAATGTCCTCTGAAGACAAGTGTATAGGTTACTAATTAATCCATGTGTTACATTTCAGAAAAAGTATTTTTCCTTCATTTTTATTTCTATGTAAAATAACCTCTGGAGCATGGAATAAGCACCTAAAAAGCTGCAAAGATAGTTACTGTCCAAACATGAAAATAAATTTATAATAACAAAAGTTTGCTGTAATCTGTAATTTATCACTTATTTTATCCCTTATTTGGCCTAGAGTTTTGGATATCAGACAAGAACGCACATTTGTGACATCTGAGCTCTTCACTGTTGAGGTAAGATGACGTGCAATTCCAGGCCCTCTCGCAGTGCTGACATCCCCTTGCTTATTCTGGTATCAGGATACCAGAGAAGTCCAATAGCGTGTGCGCAGTGACTTTCAGAGCAGTGTAATTGATAATCTCACCTGTGTTATACAGGATCCTGCCTCACCAAACACTCAACACACACACACATACTACAAGACCTGTTTTACCTGCTATTGCAAGACAGCCAGTGAAATGCTCAATGCAAACCCTCATTACTTAAATAGTTTTGTGCCGGAAGTGATGAGCAAGCTGCAGCACACATCTAGAACTGGAAGAGCCAGATGTGTAGTCTGGCTGTAATTATCAAAGATCAGTTTGCCATGCAGCAACGTGGAGAGCACCCTTACTCTTAAAGAATCCACATTTTTAACCAGGCATCAGTTTTGTACCTTAGCCTCAAAGAGCATAGAACGAAGTCTTTATTCCTTTGCTGAGTATTTGATAATGGGGAGGAGGTGTTATCAATTAATGTCATCTCTTAAAAGGATTGTTCACTTCATGACATTTCAACTGGTTTAGCAAAGGTGTGGATCCACTGGTTTCGTGCTGCCGACCAAGGCTAATTTGACTTAGTTTGTGAAATCATGGGTGGAAGTTTGGAAACTTTGCTAAACTGGCTTATAAATGGAATTCAATAATGCTATTTGGTAAGAAAATTCTTCCATTTTTACATTTAAATCTAAAATAATCAAATTTCCCAGCTAGAGGAAGGACATGCTGAGTCCTGTATTGGGTATGAATTCATCTAAATGTCAAAACCTGCTCGGTATTTTCACTTACAGATGTAAAGAATAAGCCAACTACATAAGATCCACTTACAGATATAAGGAGTAGGTTGACAAAGGAATATAGAAAAACAAAGAATAGATGATTATAGTGAAGGACTGCAATGAAACTATTACCAGTTTTCTGAGATGTCTGAGGCTAAATCTGCATTGTTCTGCACTGTGCCACTACGACAGGCCAGCTCCCTGGTTTGTGTAATGTGACATTGTATGGGGTAGAAAAATCCCTCTGACTCCCTTTTACTTTCATCAGAATCTGCAGTAAATACAGTCTGTGAATGAGAAAAGCGTATGCAGTATTCTTGTCTGCATTTCAAACATGGTGCGTTTTCACCGACTGTCCACTTCAAACATCTGATGGTGCTGTACTGCAAGAAGGTTAGAGGGAGGAACTTGTGTCCCTGAGTAATTTAATTGGATTTTGGATTTTGCATGATGGCTTTTAACCAGTCTGGGTGAGGCTATTGGTTAATGAGATATGAAGTACCAAGTACTCATCCAGATTTATAGAGCTCCATGGCTGTGCAAGTAGTTCTGTCTGGTGAGACCTAGTGAATGGCAAAGCTCTTATTTGAAAACTGAAACAAGGGTGCTTGGGAAAGCTAGAATATTTAATCTACATGTAACCATTTAAATGAATTTGCTCTAAGCTGGAATAGAAAAATGCACATATTTTCACAGTAAAGCTAACTCACATAGGGGAAGTTTTGATTGTTTCTTTTGTTGCTTGTCAGAACCAAAGCCCCATGCCAGCAATGCTTTTTGAGCAATTGCTTGTAAAGCAGACCCACGCAGAATTTTGAATCATTTTGGTCAGTATAAATAAATTTAAAAAAAACAACCAAACAAAAATAAACAAATCAACAACATTAAATTAAGCATGCATTTAAATCTGGACCAGAAACCAAAATCATTGTGTGTTGGACTAGTGGTATTAATAAGAAAGGCTTTGTAGTTACATCCACTCTACCTTTAATACACACTTTCAACTGTGGATATAGATTGTGTTTGACAGAACAGTGCAGAAGTGTAGTGGCTTATGTGAAACACTAAATCAATCCTGTCAGGATTGTCATGTCTGTATTTAATCATCCTTACGGGTTTATCCCTTCATTTCCAAAGGAAAGAAACTTGGCTTCAAAGTCAGGGATATTTCTGGAAAAATGCCTTGATGGGTGTTTATTCACCCGGTGAGGGCTGTAGGAAGATCTGTGCTTGAAGTAGTAATGACTTTCTAAAAGGAAGCTTTGTGTTCAAACTACATTTTTTTTGCTTTTGGAATATTTCACTAGCAAAAATAAGAGATATTAAAAAAAAAAAAAGAAGAAGAAGAAGAAGAAGAAAAGGAAGATGAAGTAAGGAGAAACTAATCTTTCCATGTCTGTTTTATGGTCACACCAGAGTTCAGCTGATGCTTAACGATGTGCTGTGAGCAATGGGATTGGCAGGTTGCATTCTTTGGAAGACCATGGGATTTTCTTTTGGATACAGGGATTTTTCCATCCCTAGTTGATATTTTCTTACCCTGTGGCTTATGCTAGATTTCTGTCTAGAGATCTAATGGCTTACCCAGTTGGTGGAAGGAAATCACAGCTTACCTCTGTGAAACCAGTCTTTATTAGTAACGTCTCTCACATCCAATGTGGGAGAATACATTGTTTAAATAAATGCTTCCATCTTCCATCTCCAGGGATGGGGCATCCACAACCTCCTTGGGCAACCTGTTCCAATGCGTCACCACCCTCTGTGTGAAAAGCTTCCTCCTAATATCTAACCTAAACCTCCCCTGTCTCAGTTTAAAACCATTCCCCCTTCTCCTATCACAATCCACCCATGTAAACAGTCAGCAATGCTGCTCACATTTCCTGTGTTCCCCAGCGCTGTCTTGCTGTGGCTACTCTACTTCCACACACAACATGCAGATATCAGGCATCAAGGAGTTGATGGGCACCCCAAAATAATTTTGAACATCTTGGAAAATCTGATCTACAAGGCAGAGTGCCCACATGGAAGACTGGGAGTTCAGTAATGCAGCACAGAACTTTGCAAATTTCCTCCTTCTGCAAAGTTACAAACTTTACTGTATTTGCAATTCAAATTAATTCAAATTAATTTATATTTTAATTTTTGCATATGGTTTTGGTTGGTGTTGTGCAGAGTAATAACTATTGATCAGCCTTTACCTTTTCCCAGTATTTGGCCCACTACCTCACTTATTTCTAATTATCTTTTCTAATTGTTAAATTAAACCCACGAGACTGGAATATTCAGTGAAGACCCTCTGTCTTCCATTATTTGTAGGCTTGCTGTAAGAAAAGCCAGGCTAGCTAAATCCTTAGGCTGGAATCAATCTTTAGATTACCTGCCACGGAGTAGAACTCTAATTGCAGTAATGGATCCATCTAGCTGGTTGTTTTAAGTCTCTACTTTTAACAGACTTTTTTTTTTAGTTCAGCAGGAGTGCAATCTGCAAGAAGAGAAATTCATAAAATGAACTGGATTATTCTTTTTAATACACAAAAGAAAGTTCCTACACAAGTATGGCCCTGCAGTCAGTGAGAGCTCTGCTGGATCAAAAGCCTATGTCCGCTACTTACGTTTTAGAAATGGATTTCAAGTCATAGTAGGCCAGACAAGTTTTTCTTAGTTGTTGTGGGTTATCTTGTGTGTTGTATAAGAAACATCAGGCAGTAGATTAATTAAGGCCATTCTGCAGCACTTACTCATAGCTCATCAGTAGGTTGGTAACCTCCTGTAGCTAGCAGCACCTACGTGAGTACATACCCTAGAATAATGAGAAGACTCCTCTTACACCTACCCATGAGTATGAGGATTGCCCTGTTGGGCACCAGTGTAAATTATCCTTCCCAGGTTAAGTGAAGAGCAAGGAGTTCTGTGAAGGTAAAACTGCAGTGTAAATTGGCATAATCCACACAGGAAAAGCAAATTCCCATACTCCATGTACTTGACTTCCTTGTTACTTAGCTCTGTAGCTGTTAGAAAGTGATGATCTCTTTGCTCCTGTTGTGAGCAGATGTTCTCTCTTCCTTTATTGGGCACATGTAAGAGGTCAGGTGAATACCTGGAGTTGTTTGGTGGTGGTGTTACATTTACAATACACAACACCACTTCAATAGCCATTACCATTTGTTGGATGCTGCTCATACACAGAACAAAAAGATGTTGTTTATCCAAAATTTTTACAAGAAGTCTGGCTCCAGTCTCTCCAACTCTTTCTGGTTTCAATCATTAGAAAATAAGACAGAGAGGAGGAGAATTAGCACGATCAATCAACATTTTTCCCATGTTTTCTCCCAGGGCAGAGCGACTGTCTTCTGCCAAATAATCAGAGCCAAACCTCACAAGTTCAGACTTGTTCCTAGTGCAATGATTGATTTGCTCAGGACAAAACAAGGAGGACGGCTGAGATAGGAAGTTGTTTTATTATTATTATTATTATTATTTACAGTGCTCTTAAAGATATGGCAAAGCTTCAGGAATTCTGTATGAAACATGGAGTGGATAATGAGTATTTGGAACTTCAGTGCCAAGATATCCTTTAGATCCTTTTCCCAGTCTTTGTCTTCTCTCTTCTTCCCACATTATTAATCCTGTCCTCAGTGATTGTCCTTTTCTTGAGACAAAATCGCACGTTTTTCAGTGGAGACAGAAATGAGCATCTTTTTTGTTCCAAAGAGTCTCACACACACACACACACACACACACACACACACACACAAAAGAATAGAACTATGTTCAGAAAAAGAGGCAAAGAAATACAGAAACAGTATGGTTTATTTCATGTTAGATCTTTTAGATTTAATTTCCTAATTAACTGAGTTCACAGCCGGTTCTCATTCAATAGTCTTCATAAGGTTTATTGATTGTTATTTTAAACTCATTCCAGGAAACATGAATTCACGAAGTTCTTATTTAGAAGTGTCCTCATAAACACATGTGAGTTGAGAGAATTTTATTTGTTGCCTGGTTGCTTTCTTTAAAGGATATGGTTCTGACAGGAACATTACACATGGCATCTGCCTCTAGCAGTCTGTCTTGAAGTTACCATGACCAGTGCTGCTTCTGTTCTCTGTAGATTGGCCTTGTTGGTTGTCACACTGTGACTCATCTTGCATCCCTTCCTTGCTAGGTTTCCACTGTTCTCAGGTCTTTTTCCATGTGGCGCTTTTGGCATCAGTGATAATAGCAGCAGGGTTGGAGGTGGCTTAAGTTATTCATCTAGGATGCTCATTCTGCACCTTCACATTGGTGCATCACCTGTGATAGAGCCCAGATTTTAGACTGATGCAATAGGAAAGTGAGCATGCAGAAAAAGAGATCAAAGGGGTCAAAGAAGAATTGAAAAAAATGGTGTTGAAGTCTTCAGTGATTGTGTGACAGGATTGTCATTGTGGAGGAAAGAGAAGGGACCTATCAAGTTCTAGTTTACCTGGGTCTAGTTTGATTTAACAGCAGAGCAACTGTAGCAGAGAACTAGAAGTGATGCAGTGAGCAAGCAAAGAAAATCAGAATGAAGTCAGAGGGTGGTGATGCATTGGAACAGGTTGCCCAAGGAGGCTGTGGATGCCCCATCCCTGGAGGCATTCAAGGCCAGGCTGGATGTGGCTCTGGGCAGCCTGGTCTGGTGGTTGGCGACCCTGCACATAGCAGGGGGTTTGAAACCAGATGATCATTGTGGTCCTTTTCAACCCAAGCCATTCTATGATTCTGTGAAACAGTAAAAAGATGTGTGATTAGAGGAAACCAGCTAAAATGCTGCAGGGATGGATAATTTTGGGATAAGTTCATGAGAGAAGGAGAATATAAAAGGTGTGAAAGACAAGGGTGCTGGAACTAATGCTGCCCAGAAGTGTGGCAGTAGGGGAAACAAGCATCAGAGGTGGAGGAGACAGCAGCAGCATCAGGTACCTACCCCAGGGAATGGAGAAGTTGTTAATGGAGGCCAAGTTGTTAAGGGAGACCAAGAGTACAAAAGTATTTGCCCAGGAGCCAGCAGAGGATCAACCTCTCTTCTTCAAACTTGGTAGGCAACAGAGTAGGGCTACTGGAAGGTTTTGAAATCATACATCAGAACTTGAGTCCCAGAGTTTCTATAATGTCAGTTTTCTCACATGTATAGATAAAGAATGCAAAGTCCAGAGTTTCTATGTCAAACTGATCATTTTGCTTTCCCAAGTGCATTTTAGGACTTAGCTGGAAACGCCTTTGTCTGAGAATGCTGCCATGCCATCAGGAATGCTCCTAATTCCTTTTCCAGGTCACCTGCACCGTGGAGACCAGAGACAAGATCCACACAGCCCAGCTGCGGAACGCGCTGCTGGAACGCTACCCCACAGCCGCGTGGACGGAGCGATGACGAGCAGCGCACAGACGGGGCTGAGGTCCTCGGACGAGTATTTCGTGGAGCACTAATCTTGAGGCACTCAGAACAAGTATTACCTTTCAAGGCTGAACGCTTAGCAAATAGCTTCAGGATATTTATTTCCTGCTCAAAACATAGCACATGTCCTTGGAAATAAAGCTTAACTTGGAACTTTAGCTTAGCTAAAGGCCACTTAATAGTTTCTGCTAGTGTTGGAATTCTCAGCTGGCTCACTGTTTTTTCATTAGAACGTAGAATCCTATGGCATCCAGTAAATAAACAGGAGAAGGCATTTTTTCTTGATATTTGGATGTAGGCTCTTCAATGGTCTTTTGATACTGATGCCACTATATTAAAGTAATGCAGCACCTTCTGCTGGGTTTTCCCATATCACTAGTACCATCTTTTCTATTTCCAAGCCAGAAGCAGTTCTTCATTTGCTGAATCTGCTTCAGGGAGGACATAAGTGTGTGGGAGTGTGAATGTATTTAAGTTTGTTTTAAGAACTCTGCTGTTGTGAAAAAATACTGTGCTAATAAAATGCAATATAAAGAAACTCTTGAAAGATAAAAGCCAATATTGTACTTTTTCCTGATTTATAGTTTCAGAACATGTTGCAAAAGTTTTTAAAAAATAAAAAAAGAAAAAATTCTGAATAGAATTAGACCACATGTGCAGAAAACAAGTTCTCACCCCTGCTTTTGGAGAATCAGTGTAAAAGCTAGCCAGTAAGATGGCAACGATCCATTATAAAAAGGGCTCTCCCCACCCTTTTGAGTTTTCTAATTAGAATCCCACTGATCATCTTAGTCTGCCTAAAGGAGACTTGATCCTTCTCACCTGACAGATTAAGTGCAATGTTAAGAGTGAAATATATTTAAAGACCACACATTACTAAGGAAAGGCAGCTTAGGGAGTGGAGGAAGCCCCAGTCTTAGGCAAGTGGCTAATGCAATTAAGAAAGAACAAATTGACCTTAATACCGTTTTCATTGCTGGAGACAAAGACCTACTAATACGGTAACATAACGGGATGTCAAGAGATGTAAGAGAAATTCATTAGAATGCCTATCTCCAAGTATGTGTACAACGGCCACCTTTCTGGTCATGTCTAAGAAATTACAGATTATTTGTCCTTTTTTATTGTGGCTCATAAAGGAGTGGGAATGGGGAAGAGGCTGGAGGATAAAAGAAGTTCACTGCTTTGGTGTATTTTTGGAAGGACCATAATGGAGTATGGTCCTTTCCAACCCAGGCCATTCTATGATTCTCTTTTCTTTGCCTTCTTGTTTGGCCACCAGAACGTGTTCTGTAAATTAAAGCCTGTGAGAGAGACACTACTTCTTGTTTCCAGTCACAAGAATTTAAGAAATTTGTGTAGAAACACATGATGACAGAACATATATTGTGTACTATTGTAATCATTGAAGGAGGTGATGGATCACATCACCAAAGAGCAGACCTGGGGGGTAAAGACTCTAGAAATGAGGGTCAAATTATCCTTTCATCTCCTTCCGGAAACCTCTCGGAAAATTATGAGGATGTTTGGGGTATCTATACAAGAAGAAATTCAGGCTTTAAAACCAAAGGTCTCAACAGTGGCTGACAGATTTTGCTGTCTGAATTCTTGGTTTGTTGTCATGCATTATCCTGGATTTTACTTTCTAGAAACTCAGAGTATTAGTGATTTCATTTCTAATCAGAGGTAACTGCATTTAGACAATATTCACTTAACTGGGATGAGAGAGGTAAGAGATTCAACAACCAAAACTGAGTGCACTGAGAATTGCTGCATGTTCTCAAAACTTTGCTTTGGAAAAAAAACAAAATAAAATTGAAAGCAGTATCTGTAAGTTATTTGATATGCCACATGTGACATACACTGTTTGGTTTTGGTTTTTTGTTCTATTAGGTATGACCATAAATTGTAACGTATTCTTCAGCATAAAACTCCTTAAAAAATGATATCAGAAGTGATCTCGACTCTGTACTGCTGTTATGCAGGTCCATCTGGTTTCTTAGGTGAATCAGGTTTTAAAGATACTTGTTGTAAATATTGCAAACTTAACTAAACCAGGCCTTCTGTTGTAGGACATAGCAAATTCTACCAGGTAGAATGCATGTTCTTGTTTCCAGTGGAGGGAAATGCCTTGACCTGGTTAATTCTGCTGGAGCTAAGCTGCTTAATGCTGGGAGCAGCTCTGTGATGCAGGATTTGTTAGGGCCACTGCACAACTTCTTCCAAGGACTGAAGCAAACAAGGTGTATCTCTTTTGGAAGTATCTTTTCCCACATGGATTCCTAATTTCTTCAGCCAAGGCATCTTAGCTCTGCATTAACACCTAAAACTTTGCCAGTACATGTTCACATAGCATCAAGAACCATTATCCCATGTGTCCTCACAAGCTGTCCCTTGCATTCAACCTACTTTTGGAAGATCTGGGGACATGTTCCACCTTCTCATTCCAAAATGCAGTAAGTGTATTTGACATGCTGCATCAAAGGTAGGCATGTGCTTTAGTGATCAGAAACGAAACATAAGGCTCCTGGCTTGGGCTTAAATTACTGTCAGTCATTTATTTGCTGGCCTTGGATTCTTCAGTCACCTTCTTTGCCATGAGTTTAACTGTAAATGGATTGCCACGTATGAGATATTGGAGTCTGTAGAATTTTTTCTACTACCAACCTTTACTATCACATGCTCCTAACTTTTTTATCGCAGCGGAGGGCAAATTCTGCTGAATGTCACACATTCCTGGGCTGATGCATTTCTCTTTGGTGAAATGCACAGCACTAAAAAATGTTGCCAGTGATTGGAAGCTTCCTAATAAAATATGAATGTTTTGAAGTAATTCAGTATTAAGCATATATAACAAGATCCCTAAGCCCAACTCACCCGTGTCTCTTTAAAGAAGAGCTGAGGCAGGACAGAGGTGAATCAAGCACACCTGAGTGCATCCACAGAAAGAATATGAGGGGCTTGCCCTGCCCATAAGGAGGAAGAAGAGAGTTCTGTTGATGTGTCTGTTGTTCTTCTTTGTTTTGTTGGTTTTTTTGTGGTTTTTTTTTTTTTTTTTTTGACCACTGTGAACATCTTAAATCTTTCATGCTTCTGGAAGTTGTGGAGGTGTCAGTTTTCCTGTTTTGTTTTTCTTATGATGTCTGGTCCTTATGATGCCTGGAGTGTCTTTAGAAAGGGATTTTAACTTGTGTTGTTTTTCAAGTCAGTAAGTTGGCGTCTCTGCTTCCTCAGGAGGCACCTAAGAGGCTTTTCTTAAAGAGAGGTCTGAGAGAACTCTGATAAATGACACAGCCATATTTCTTACACCTCTCCCTTCCTTGACCTCACATGCTGCAATGACATTTGATGTTGTAGGAGACTTGCCAGGCTGTGTGCTCTCATATAGTGGCAGTTTGTGCCAAGTTACTGCCTCTCCTCTCGTAGCCAGCAGTAAAGGAAATGCTGAGGGCTTTTTTTCCTCCCCTCTCTTGAAGCAAACCATGACAGTCTCTTCATCTGTTCTTACAGGCACCTGTCTGAACAAACGCCCTACTGACAAGATGAACTGAACGTATGGGCTTATGGCCACGTGCCAAAGTATTTCATTGAGTCTCGAAAAAAGCTGAGTTACTCACACACCAAGAAAAACCTGTTGTTTACAACAGTAATGTAATCAAGAAGCGTGAATGGATGTTCCCTTCTCATTATTTACACAGGTATAAATACAGAAGGAACATACATATAATTTGAGTTCTCTTCCATGAAAACATCTCTGCATTAGTTACTTCTTTCTTTGAGAATCTCAGAAGTGTGAAAGCCTTAAAATGAGTGAGCTAATGCTTTCTAGAACAGTGTTCCTTTTGTATGCCTGTTGAGGGTCTGCCACCCCTTCCTCTCCTAGCTCAGAGCATGCCACAGTGCCCACAGGCAGAAGGTGGTAACGCTTGGAAGACCCTGATTATAGCAGTCAACTTCCTGCAGGCTCTGCAACAGGTTGCTTCCCCAGTTGCAACAGGGCTATGTTGCCATCTGGGAAACCAGCTATCCATTCCCAGGCAAATTAAATGTGTTTAACGAACCACGACTTGGTGATTTCCAAAGTTGCCTCCCACTGTCTTTAGAAGAATCTAGGTCAGAGTGAAAGAGAAGCAAGCCAAGACAACACGCTGTGATTCTGAGGCTTTTTTTCCTAACTTCCTTGCAAAAATGAGCTATGACACCAAAGACTTCAGAAATAGTTCTTGTAAACCAATGGGAGACATCTCATTGTCTTCAGTTCGGGTTTAAGAAAGGTTCTGAGCTGGTCCCTCATGTTGGTGTTGCAGTTCCTGACCTAGAATCATCAACAGAATGAGATTTTGAGCAGTGATTTCTTAAGTGTACTGACCTAGAGGTGACTCTTTTTAAAAAGTACATTGCACTCATGTCCATCTGCTTTCATGAATTATGTTTTGAAGGTGAAAAAAGAATCTGGGTAGTTTCTTGGAGTTTTATTCTGAGCTGATGTTACTAAGCAATCCCAGCATAAGGTCATTGTTTTAAGTGATGTTAGTTACAATTTGTATACATGATTTTCTTAACATGCAAGTAAAATAAACAACTCCTTTTAGCAAATGCCTACAAATAGCAGGTACTGTTATTTATTTTCTTTCGGCTTTATATTATTAGCGTAAGTATACCTATCTTCACACACTGGTTTTCATAGGAGGGATTTTTTCTTATGGTTTCAATTTGAAATGGATGGTTAAACTCCATTTACTTCTATTCAGCAGTATTATCTGTCTGCTTGGCAGAAATAACCATCCTGAAAACCTTTCATAATCATAGAATGGCCTGGGTTGAAAAGGACCACAATGATCATCTAGTTTCAACCCCCCTGCTATGTGCAGGGTCAGCTTAGCTTTCTTGGTGGTTTACCCTTTTATTTAGTGGTGCTCTTTAACTGTAAAAGCCCTTCTGTAAGCTTCATATGGTTTTCCTTTTGGTAGGAAGTAACGCTTTGAGACATTACAGTGAAGCACTAACATCTGCAAGTGTTTCCTTCTGGAGGGCTGGATGGGTTGACTGCAGATGTGGCAGTCTGAACTTTGTGCTGCTGTTAAGAAAATAAGGATACATTTCATACACTTCTGTTGCTTTCCCCATTATTTTTATATAGAGTATTTTGATTGCAGTGGAAAAAACAACTCTAGATGATCAAGAGTAATACCTCATCAGGATATCCTGGAGAAATGCTTCTCCCTGGTCATCAGCTGATGCTGTTCCAGCTTGGAAATAGCTTGTAATTAAAGCAGTTGTCTGTTCACTGCCTATTTTATAGCTTGCACTGCATTGAGAAACCTTTTATGCCCTCTCTCTAAAAGGAAGCCCTTCTAATTGAGCAAAGCCCAAAGTAGGCTGCTAACTGCTCAAAGAGGTGATCACTTGAAATTGCAGAACCCACCTGGAAGGATCTTACAGATGGCAACACAAGTGCTTGCTCTGCAGGCTGCTGCTGGCAGGGCAAGGAAACAGAGTAGTTCTGACTCGATAGCTTTACTGATGGGAAGTGAATAGTGGGAAACGAAGACAGACAAAATTGCCTGTTAAGAAAAAGCTGATGTTTTGTGTTCTAAGTATTGATATTAGTGTAAAGATAATGACTAGTTACATGAAATTTACTTCATACATCTATTTCCAGGATAAAATAAAAAGAAAACGAACAATTTTTTTTTTTTTTTAATCTTTATTAAAGGATCACAGAATAAGATAAAAACCTATACAGGGAAACCTAGCCCAGGTTCTTGATATCCCTGTGGTTTTCTAACCACTGAACATACTTTCTACTGTTCTAAAAACTGTTAGTGGTATGTTGGGCATTGGTCAAAAAAAAAAAAAAAAAAAAAAAGGAAAAACGCCACTCCACCATTGAAAGCTCTTCATTTCCCTCTGCTTTTAGTACTAGCTAAAAAGCAAAAACCTCAAGTACCTGTACTTAATAAGACTTGTGTATCAGATGTCTTATAGTACAGCATAGTCCATACATACTACACAAGGCTATGTGCCTGCTCACTGCTGCCTCAAGGAGCTTTTCTTTTGAGCAAAGCTCGTGTTCTCTTCTTTTTACTACAACCGTAGCACCATGGGTGGTGTGGTAAAACCTCTCCCCAAATCACAGTTAATATTTTAAATAGTAATTACTTCTGAAAGTGCTAAAAAGGAGAAAAGCTAATTCTGGTTAAATACTGAGAGGTGTAAAACAGACAATAAGATAAAAGGGCTCATTTAGACATACAGAAAATAGTCTGAGGGATGATTAAGATTGTCTACAAACAAAAGATTCCAGAACCTGAACACCTGGCAGATGGGGTGAGTGCTGACTTGTGATGCTTACTTGTCATGTGACAACCTATAAGATTTTCTTTTTGGAATGTTGTGGTTTTCTTCTTGGATAATACATTAGTTCTCAAAAAAGCTACAGGATTCTCTCTCTGCTCTGTAGAGAGTGTATACTACACTAACTCAGAGATTGAAGTCTACATTTGAAAGATGAGGTCATGCTGCATGAAATTTAAGGCACATGAATTAAACCAGCTTAAAGTGTTTTATGTATCCCAGCTCATCGCTGCACCTCAACCTGAACTTGGTCTTTTAACAGACTTGGTCTTTTTAATGTGCCTGCAGCAATAAAGTAGTCCGTCCTCTGTTAAACAGAGTAAGTTGACAAAACAAATGACACAGACCAGGCTCTAACAAATAAAGGAAAAGCTAGTAAAAGGTCCTGTAGAAAAATTGTAGGAAAAA
Source organism: Pavo muticus (assembly GCA_016647715.1). Lineage (NCBI taxonomy): Eukaryota > Metazoa > Chordata > Aves > Galliformes > Phasianidae > Pavo > Pavo muticus. Next base: position 1,146,640 of record JACDJE010000114.1, read on the forward strand.
CTTATATCCTGCCACAGAACAGGTGCAAGTTGCTTTGTGGCAAATAACAATTTCTGTTGTAGAAGAAAAATTCTCCCCATGAAAAGGTCACCTATGAACCACTACTAACTACTGTCAGGGCCTCTTCTCACCAATGACAATCGGAGTATATCATCTATATCAAACAGTGCAAGGTTGCAACCTTGGGCTCTTGCGTAATAGAATTAAACTCAGGTAGTGCCAAGACTGACAGGCTGAATTTCAACCAAACCATCCACAGGGCCCTGTGAATTATAGTTGAGTTTGTTCTTTAGTAAGAGAGAGTTACTTTGGTAGAAGGGCACTGCATCATGTAGTAGGAATGTAACTTAGCTAATTACAGCTTCTCAACATGTGAGGTTGTTTCCTGGAAAATAAGGATGAAGGATGTGAGAAGAGACTTCTGTCACAGGCTTCTAGTAGTACTTCTTGGCTGGTGGTTTGTAAGACACCAGGAGACCGAAGGAAGCATACCCAAATAGAAGCGTCTGAATGAACCAGTGGAACTGAACTGCTGGGTCAGTGATGCCTTTAGATCTGCAACATTAACAAAAGCATAACATGTATCAAAGAGCTTAGTCTTGCAGACTACACTGTGATCATTAAAAAGGTATTTCTACCTAACATTGATACTTCAGACTTGATTAGAACACTTGATCTCAGATTCATTTCAAACTGAAACTTATTTCCTAAAAGACAGTACTGGTTCTTATGATTCTGGTGGATTATAAGCTGTCAACAGAACAACTTACAGAGGTTTTGTGCATACAACTTCCTCAGTGATATATAACCTGCAACTCCAGTCTGTGCTGTTTGAAATAACAAGTTTACATAATTAAAGGATCAATAAATTAGACAAGCTTAATATCAATCTACCTTTGCTCTTTACCACAAGTCTACGTGTACCTTCTTGCTGACTACAGACTCTGAAGGTAGTCTGGGCACTAGCAAGGCAAAGCAGCCTGACACTTGCTCAGGTGAGACTGTGCAACATAGGACGGCACAGAACTGTTGCCTGAATTTGTGGCTAGAAAAAGAAGACAGAGGGGGCTCAAGATGCTTGACTTGATTTATGTCAGTTAGTTTTAAATTAGCATATGCAAATGTTTTGTTTGTTACAGAAAGAGGTCTAGTAATGCTACGAAGAACCTGTCTGCAAGCTGACTTATGCTCCATGAAGTACATTAGGGATGTGAAGCAACAGTAACTTCAGCCCACAGTACCAACACTGTCACACTTTATCTCTCTTAAAAACTGAATCGCGTTCACCTTAGTAAAAATAATTGTCTTTCTCAAGAATGCCACACTTATTCTTGCATTTCAGTGTTGTTGGGAAATAGTTTCAGAGGAAAGAAGTAAAAACATGAAAGCTGAAACAACTGATCTAACATTACCAGAAGATTATGTCAAGCATAAGCATACTTCAACTTGTTAATTTTAGAAGGGAGCTCCCTCTACTGACTTTTGCTGCAAGTATTCATCTGTTTTGTCTACACAGAGAAAAAGAATGTGTCGTAAGTACTGATTAACACAACGCTTCTCAATTTTGGCTCTTAATTTTTTTCTTACCAGATGTGGAAAAACTTTTTTAATCCCAAATGCAGTGTTTCCAAATGAGTCTAGAAACTGAAAAACTAAGTCTCAAGAATTTTACCTGCTTATATGTGAAGCAAGCTTACTTGAAGAGACTGTATGAAGAAACAGAGGCCAAAACCCAATGCAAGTACCACTACTAATTTATGAGTTTATACCTCCTTTCTCTCCAGTTCTTCCTCATGTCTCCTTTGTGATGTTCATGTGTAAATATTACTATCTCTTTCATCAGTAAACAGTGTTTAGTTCTAATAGGAAAGTACAACTACTTAGTTATCTACAGAAGTGTGCCTCAACAGAAGATGATGGGCAGGCAATCCATGCTCTCTTTCTTACGGCCTTTAACATTTATCTGCAGAAACTTCGTTACTTAACTTGTTTGCAATACATCCACTTGGTATGCTCAGCAGTAATGAAACTGCCTCACTCTTAATATGAGCTTAAGCCAATACATGTAAAAGCTTTCTGCAGAACCAGAGTTAAAGCTTCAATTTAAAGCTACAGCTTAAAACTGGAGTTTGGTAAATAGTTAATCATTAGAAACCATTCTGAAGAAAGAAAATCTGCTTGAGAGCCATTTCAAATAGCTTTTAATGGAACAAAATCCCTTTGCTTCCAAGAGATGTTATCTGAGAAGGCCCTCTGACAGATAGGGCCTTAATTAAAGGAAGTTGAAAAAGTTGTAGTTTTCACAATGGCAAATTAATTGAATACCTCCTCTGCAGAGTGACAAGAATCAACACAAAATATGAGCATGAAAACTAATATCTGCATTCTTCTGAATTAGAAACAACATTAAACGGAATAGAAGAACTCCCAAATGATTTGTTATCCTAACTTAAGACTTGGTTGGGATTAGAATCTGGTTAGTGAGTATTTTCTTCCACAGACCTGCATATATAACTAGATCTTAAGTAATCCTGAATGGAGGTATCCAAGTGTATTTTCACAATACAGATGCAACCTATTTCAACAGGTAACTAGGAGTCAGAATTCTGATGATGCAAGACCTGATTAAACACCTACCTATTTTTCCCACTGCTATCTGAAGTGCTGTTACCCAGCACCTGAACCAACAATGAAGAATAAGAAACTCCCTATTGCACAAAGAGTAATTCTCAAAAAAACAATTGCACAGAACAGTGTTTGGTTGCAGCCAGACCAGCTTTGGCAGACCTTGCTGCCACTTTGCCAAGCTGCCATCTCCTAGTTTTGCTATCCAGTACAGCAGTAACCTCCTGTGGAGCACAGCCAAGTATCAGTCCAGCGTGAACTTTACCAGCTCCCTCAGAATTAATACTACTCCTGGCAACCACCAAAATCAGTTTGTAACTTAAGTCACTTGTACCAGAAATCCTTTCCAGAGAATTGAAGATAAGAAGTAGGGGGGAGATGAACTTACTGGCATAATTTTATACCGTACAAGGCTTCTACTATGTGAATCAACCAGGATACATAGAACCTAATAAAAAGAAAACACATTTTATTTTATTTCTTTACATTAGAGGGAAGACTGTTGTATCCAAAATTTATTATGCAAAAAATGTCAAACTGTAAGCACAGCAAAGTCACTACACTTTAAGCTAGAAAGCAAGGCATTGCTTATCTTAGAAGAGGAAAAAAAGCACTGTCTTAAAAGAACCTAGAGCCCAGAAAGCTAGAAAGTATAACTGAAACTCATACAATACACCTTAACTTGCCATTTTGAGTACCCACTGCACGTTTCAGTAAGTTTCAGTACTTGGTTAAGCCAAGTGCTTACTGAATGCAGTGGGTTAATTACAGTTAAATGTGCAAAACCTATCCTTTTACCTACAGAAGTAATTGTAGTGATCCTATAGTGTTAGGGAAGCTTTTAGGATACAGTTCTATGTGTATAGATATAGTTCAACTATGTGTACAGACTGAGAATATGGAATGTGAGAATTATTTCAAGTTAATCTATAAGTTTTCATATAAAGGATATCCAATTAGGATCAATTCAGTACCTTGCTAAAGCATAGGATGCTTTGAGCAAAGACAAAGGCCATTTTCTACGTGATGTATAGTAAAATAAATAAGGCAGGCTGAGGATTCCCTTAAGAAGAAGCCAGCAAGTGAGAAGCTGGGCTATAAAAAAGTGTTTTCCAGCTCGTAAAATCAGAGGATTAGACTATTTGAGTAACAAACTGGCAAAATAACAGCACGCGTAAGTTTACATACGGACCAGTAACTGTCTCTGAAAGTATTATCTGTATGCTTTCCTTTCTCAGGATACCATCAGAGATGCCAAACTAAGCTGAGTTCTTATCCTTCCAGCCTGGCCTTAGCCTGTCTCATCTCCCACAGTACTTATTGCCCCACACCCTTAGCTGCAATGAGCCTGGCAGCAGAGCTCCAAGTGTAATTAACAGCTAGGTTACAGGACAGCTCGTTAACAGGGACATCCAGAGAGGAGGGAAATCCAGATGGCACTCACCCATAGCACACCCACTTGTGATAGTTATCCACTAAATAACGAAGGAAGTTACCAAACAGTCCCAAATAGCTGTAAGGGATAGTTGAAGGTGACAGCGTTACCCACTGTGAAGAGAAAAACGGTGTTAACATTAAGGTCACCTTCGGGGCCTCTGTCTCGCCCTATCCCCCGTGCCATGGCTGCAGGTGCGGGCGCTGCCCGCAGTTCTGACAGCAGTCAGACCGAGAGGAGTCGATGAGGACCGCCCCTCTCTCGTCACCTCAGTCCCACGCGGAGCGTCCCCGGCCCGGCTCTCCCCCCCGTGCCCGCCGCCCTTACGCCCAATAGGATCATGCCGAAGATGATGGCGATCATCCAGATGAGCCGCGAGCGCTGGAAGTGGCAGCTGCCATCGCGCACCCGCTCCGCACCCGTCATCCTGCCACCAACCGCCGGCCCGCGCGCCGCCGCCGGAGGTAAACTGCCGTGCCGGGGGGGCGGAGCGGGGGCGGAGCAGCCGCAGGTGCCGCGTGCCCGTGGGCCGCCCCGTGACGGCGGGCGCCGCGTCGCGTCATTTCCTGTCGCTCGGCCTCCTCACGCCGGCCCGGCGGGGTTCCGCTACTGAGCCCGCAGCGCCCCCTGGTTGCGCGACTAGGCCACTGCGGGTCGTGGTCCCAGAGAGAAGCAGCGCAGCGGGGAGCCCGTGCAGGTGCCGTCGCCCTCTGAGGCACGGCCCAGGGGAGCGGGAAGGGCCTCAGTTCACTTCCAGCGTGCCTACGGGGTTCCAGTGACCTGGTTGGCGATCCTGCACATAGCAGGGGAGGTTGAAACTAGATGATTCACTGTGGTCTTTTTCAACCCAGGCCATTCTATGATTCTATGATAAAACATGCTGGGATCTGTGGTATATATTAAATCAAGTGTTTAACAACTCCTGTGTGGCATTTTCCATGTTGTGTCCTCTTGGGACGTTGGCCTGGTGCTGAGCTTGCCCAAAGGATACTGGGCTGAGCTTGGTAACTTGCTCTGATGTGAACCATGCTCATCAGGAGGCATTTCATCTTATTTTGGAGACAGATTTTGAAGTCAAAAGACAGATTATCTGATTAGTCTTTCTTGCTGTTTCTTAGGATTTGCTAGAATGTGCCAGACAGCTAACACTGGGGCAGTTGGCTTTGGGAGTCTAGCTGAAAGACTTATTCTATCATATTTTGGCCAAAGATTTGTATGTATGCTTTCGTATTTAGCTACCTTCCCAGTTCCAGTGCTGGAAGTGTTAACTGTCAGTGACAAAATCATACAATCATAGAATGGCCTGGGTTGAAAAGGACCACAATGACCATCTAGTTTCAACCCCCCCTGCTATGTGCAGGGTTGCCAGCCACCAGACCAGGCTGCCCAGAGCCACATCCAGCCTGGCCTTGAATGCCTCCAGGGATGGGGCATCCACAACCTCCTTGGGCAACCTGTTCCAGTGCGTCACCACCCTCTGAGTGAAAAACTTCCTCCTAATATCTAACCTAAACCTCTCCTGTCTCAGTTTAAAACCATTCCCCCTTGTCCTATCTCTATCCACCCTCGTAAACAGCCATTGCCCCTCCTTTTATTATGCTCCCTTCAAGTATTGGAAATCTGAATTAGGAAGTGCAGATGCAAACAGCACGGCTTATGAAGTAAGGAAAAGTGATGAACCAACTGCCTTTGCCAAGGTCAGAGGAAACAAATTTATTTCTGCCTGCTTTGCTTCACCAGCCTTGACTTTTGAGATTGCTGCCACTTCCTCTAACCCATCACGTGATGATGGAATGAGATCTGGCAGCTCCCAGCAGCATGTGGCTCACTCACATCACACTGCTAGTGCACACTTCATAACACGTCTGTGTGACGCATCAAAACAGCTTCCTGTGCTGAAACACATGCAGATGCTGATAACTAACAATCAGCTATGATGGGGCTCTGTAGGCACTCAGAGGTGAGCAGTACAGCTTTACTCTGTGTCAGGCTACGTATACTGCTCACTGAGACTATTCTCATAGAATCACAGAATGGCTTGGGTTGGAAGGGACCTCAAGGATCATGAATCTTCAACTCCCCCGCCACAGGCAGGGCCACCAACCTCCGCATTTAATACTAGACCAGGCTGCCCAGGGCCCCATCCAACCTGGCCTTGAACACCTCCAGGGACGGGGCATCCACAGCCTCTCTGGGCAGCCTGTTCCAGCACCTCACCACTCTCATAGTAAAGAACTTCCCCCTGACATCCAACCCAAATCTTCCCTCCCTCAACTTAAAACCATTTCCCCTTGTCCTGCTGTTATCCACCCTTTCAAAGAGTTGACTCCCTCCTGTTTATATGCTCCCTTTAGGTACTGAGAGGCTGCAATCAGGTCACCCCTCAGCTTTCTTTTCTCCAGGCTGAACAAGCCCAGCTCCCTCAGCCTGTCTTCATAGGGGAGGTGCTCAGCCCTCTGATCATCTAATGATCATAGAATGATTGTAGAATCATTAAGGTTGGAAAAGACCACTATTTTGTAGTAGTTAAGGCCGTAGAAAAGAGAGGGAAAACACAATCTTAAAAACAAGTTAGGGGGGAAAAAGTGTGCTCTCTCATAATTGTATACAAACTTTTCTTTTTCACTTGCACAGGATGGTTACTAACAGAACAGTAGCATGAGAATGATGGCAGAATGATTGTCCTGTAGATCTCAAAGACAGATGTACTACTTTTTTTAGAAAAATAATATTGTGTGAGTTCTGTTATTTTTCCCCACTGGAATTATGTCTGGAGGGTCCTGACATCTCCACAGTGACTGAGGATGTAGCTGAAATGGGTCAGTTCTGTTGAAAACAATAAAATGGAGTAGTGCATTCTTTCTGACTAGTCCCCAAGACGTATCTGTCTCATTTCACACATTGTTTATAGCAGCATATCACTTTCTTAGATTTTCAAATGCTGACGTTTTTCTTGTATCTAATACTGGAGAAAACTTGTCGTTCTCCCCCACCCCCCAGTTTAGAAACATTTGCTATCTCTAACTTAGAGATATTGACTATCTCACTTTCATCGGGAAGTACAAAGGGTATTTGCCAGGTAGTCTGCCTCTTTTGTTTGGTGTTCCTGGTAGATGCCGGAGGAGAGTAGATAGAGACATGTTGGCTCTTCTGTGTCTTTCAAAATTCTTTCCAAAAGGAAAAAAAAAAAAGGAAAAGAAAGGGGGGTGGTGGTGCTGGTTACTCTAATCCAGAGCATTTATTGCGTGAGTCATCCTACTGGAGTCAGGGATGTGACTGTGTAAACAGCCGCTTTCTGTATTAGTGAGGATTACGGGACCGGGCTCCTTTTAGGAAGTTACTTGGAAATGAAATGCAGCCAACTTTAAAATGGGTCTGAAGCTTGTATAAAAGAGATGGGATGCAGTCAGTGAAAGTTACCTGAGGAGATGAAATTATCAATAAAAATACAGTGCTGTAATGAAGCTACTGGAAGCAATGTCTGATTGCTAATTTAACCAGCTTTGCTCCTCTGTCATTTTTAATTTTTAGTGGCGTATTGAACATTATGTCACTGTAAGTTCTAGGACTAAAGGGCCTAAGGAAATGTACAGTCTTTAAAATATTGTCTGTTGCTGTTAGACAAGCCTGGCAGTTTCACAGATAATGGCCAACGTTCACGTACTTACAAATAACTTTTAAAGAGTAATGAGAAGTATATAAGGAGAAACAGTGGGGTGTAGTAATTTTGCTGGTTGTGATTCTTTGTGTCTTGCAAGTGAATACACGTCTCCCTGATGTGTCCCTATTCTGTGTGTGCTTGATAAAACTAGGTCTCTTCTGTTGTATTTTGAATATAATCAGGAGCATAATGCAGGTCTTGGAAATTGCCGGCTGTAAAGGCCCCAGCCTACTTCTTTAGTCTTTGCAGAGATTAAGAACTAAGTATTACTTTTAAGCTGTTAGGGGGGTTGTATTTCTTACGTATTTTACTACAAATTTGGTTTGTGCATTTTAGAGATCAATTGACATTGAGTTCTGTGTGCCCATCCTGACGCTTTCACTGTGTTTTTTCTTATTAAAAAGAAACACATTTCTTTATCATGACGTGCTCCAGCCAACACTGCATTAATAAGCCTTTCTAAACAGCCAGCAAAAGCTCACTAGTTTGAAATGCAGGCTGCAAAAATAGCTTCAGTGTTGATCACAGGTTGCACTTTACAGATCTATAGTTGCTTCTGCTGGTGTCTGTTGGAAATCAATAACTTTATTCCTACTAAAATATTTTGCAAACAATTCTGATGGAATTGTGTGACGTAGCTTTAAAATGTGGAGTAGTAACAAGTGGCATCCGTTTGAAAGTTCAGTTTATGAAATTGGAGTTTATCTTACAAGTGTTCGATGGGATTCCTTTAGGTTAGGTTTATGCTGAAATATTTGACAGGAATTTGTAAAAGTATATGAACAAAAAGAGCATTTTACACCTTTTTGAGAGACTAATAATACTGAAACTACCTTGCCAGGATAAATTGTATGTGACCAGGAAGCCCTCCTCAAGTTGTTTATGTTGGAAGAACACGACCAGTTTAAACCATTCAAAAATCTCCAACAAACCACCAGCATTCTGGTGCCTTGTTCTGTCCCTTAACCACCTGCTGACAATGATCGAGTATTTTAATACACACTGGTTGGTATCTAGTATTGCTTCTTGTTCCTTTCATGAGGAATTCCTGTCTTTTTATTTCTATTTCCAACTTTGAAAGCCACAGCCTTTGGTTGCCAAGTTCTTCATGTGCATGGTGGTAAACGAGGGCGTGCAGTGTTGGGAAAAGGAAAGTCTTCCAATCTGTGTCTTACTCTTGAGGGTCTGCTGGGCCCAGCTAATGCATTTTTAACGTGTTTCTCAGTTAATGAAAACATCATGTCAATTGACTGTTTTCTAGCTCTTTTTTTTCCTTTGTGCCCGAAATAGGAATCTTGTGAGGGAAAAACTGGCTGCAGTACAAGAATCCAACACAGATCTAGCAGAGACCTGGGGTCACTAGCATATGGGTGAGATGTGTGGGAAGTACACTTCAGGACATCCACATGGGTGGGGATGGTGTCTGGGAGATGAGAAGGAATAGGGCTGACAAGGGAACTTAGATGATAGTTCTTTGAGCAGGGAGGTGAAGACTGCAGACAGCTTGTCTCCAGGCCCAGCAGACTAGCCTTAAGGCCACATTCACTCATCTTTAGGTGACTAGTTATCGTAATCAAGCTTGGCAGACTATGATGTATTCCTATAGCATCATGTGGGTGTGCTTGTATTCTGTCAACACATATACGCACAAAAAGATACAGTCCCTGTCCCAAAACATCTGCAGTTCAGAGCTCTGACCCTCTTAAGATGCCATGAGTCCACAAGTGTTTCTGGAGCAGATCAGACTGAAGGCATCTGCTGGTTACACAGACGGTTAGGAGGCTGCTGGAGCCTCTCTTACAAAGGGGAAGGAGATGGGGATGGAGACAATCAGGAGTATGAGGGAAGAGATTGCAGTACAGTAATACAGACTGTGAACCTGACCCTGATGGGCGCAAATACTTCTGCATTTAAATGAAATGGTACTTGTCTGGGTGATTCTGGGGCTAGTGAGGGCCTGCCAGACGGACCTGTGCCTGGCAATGCTCTGGAGGTCTGGTTTGGATTCGGGAGGATATTATGCACATTTTTTTTATGTTTCTTGAGGCAGGATTTTAGTGAATTCATTTGCAACTGCAGAGGTTACTGTGAGGTTTTTCCTACTCAAAGAAGAACAAGGTCTGTGATGCTCTAAGCATCTGGCTTCTTGCAAGCAGGAATCCAGCAGCCCATCCTGCACTGCTGAGCTCTCTTCTCTACTGATTTGCTATCGTTAGGTTGTGGCCATCCTAACTCTATGCAAACTCAGGCTCAGGCTATTCATACTCCACATCACCATTCTGGGTGCATGAGGTGGGTCAGTCCCATAGAAGAGATTTCCCTCCACCAAAGCAGGAGACAATGTTTTCCATGAGAGTGGGAACAGCCTTCCCGGCAAGTCCTATGTAAATTTCCCAAGATTTGTTTCCATGGCCCACAAGGAACACGAATGGTGTTAGGCACTACAAGACTACTGTTCAAACTATACTATACTATACTGTACTAATAGAAATAAATTTTCTACTGTGAGGGCGGTGAGACACTGGAACAGGTTGCCCAGTGAGGTTGTGAATGCCCCTTCCCTAGAAGCACTCAAGGCCAGGCTTGATGAAGGTTTGAGCAACTTGGGCTAGAGGGAGGTGTCCCTGCCTGTAGCAGGGGCATTGGAACTAGATGATCTTAAAGGTCCCTTCCAACCCAAACTATTCTGTGATTCTATTTAATATAAGTCACAAAGTCTGCAAATGCTTTCCTTCAAATTTAACTTTCTCTTTGAAGTTAAGACAGTCTTCACTTTGAAAAGGATGACAATTTCTTACAGCATTGACACAGGACTCAAAAATTCAACAGTAGTCAACATAATGTCAGTACAACTAAGGAACCAGTTTCAGGTTCAGACAACAGATGATTATTGAAACTCAGAAATGAGGTCTTGGATTTCAACATATACAGTTCTATGAAAATTCTATCAGTGATAGTAAAAAAAAACAAACCCAAAACAAACAACAACAACAACAAAATCCCCACAAATGTTAAGAATTACTAGTTACTGGAAAAGCAATGGAGAAAAAAATGGCCTAATGCTTTTTCACCTTGAAATCTATCTGTTTTAATGGGAACTGTGTCAGAGCAAGACTGGAATGTCTTAATACTTCATGTTGTTCTCAGCAGTATTGTGTTCCTCCACTTCAGCTGTTAGAAACAACATTCATTTCATGTAGGAAGAGAGATTAGAACAAGACTCTGGCGTAAGGTCTTTGCTATAGGAAAGAGCTCCACGTTGCAGGTGACATCTCTCTTAAGAGCTTGTTCTGAACTGAATGGGGAACAAATGCCTCTTGCAAAGGAAATGTTATCACAAAACTCCCTGAAAGGGGATTGTGGTGAGGTTGGGGGTCAGTGATAGGACAAGAGGCAACGGCCTCAAGTTGTGCCAGGGGAGGCTCAGGTTGGATATTAGGAAAAACTTCTTCTGTGAAAGAGTAGTCACACTGGAACAGGCTGCCCAAGGAGGTGGGGGAGTCATCATTCCTGGATGTGTTCAAGAATCGTGTAGATGTGGTACTAGGGAACCTGGTTTAGTGGGCAGTATTGGTGGTAGGTGGGCTGCTGAACTAGATGATCTTAGAGGTCTTTTCCAACCTTAACGATTCTATGAATGATTTCACCTTTTTTTTGCTTGAGGTGCAAAATGTGTCTCCACCCTGTTTGCCTTGGCCCATTATGGAAGTGCACATCTGGCCACCGAACTATTTTCAAAACAAGATGTGAGCGCACTTTGCCCTGCAGTGCAGGCAAGAACAAAAACATTTCCTGGCTGCTTGTGTTCCTTGGGATGTTCCTAGGTTTTCTGTGACATTATAGCACACAGGGAAATCTTTGTAGAAGAGATTTCACTTTATTCTGCTGAATTCCACAGCGTTTGGACATGACATCTCTGTTATTCTCCAGGGTTGTTTTGTAGTGTTTTTATTTCAGTAATGTAAGGGCTGTCTTTTACTGCCAAACCCATAATTAAAGTGGTGTTGACTTGTAAGTAATGGGCTGCAAAAGGTGTACCAGAAGATAACTGAAGATGCACCCTAGATAAGGGGGCATGAACATTCTTTTTATGAGGTGTTAATGTCTGAAGACCAACTAGTGAAATTGATCTTGCCTCCATCAGGATGAAAGATCTGGTTAAACATCAATAACACTGTGCTGCCCTAGAAAATGTTTGATGTAGGGATTTCTAGAGGTCTGTGCTTGAGCACAGACTCCCCAGGCAGGCGCCTGGTGGCAGAGCCATGCAGTACTGGGTGATTTGGCATCCCATCCACGCTAACGTGATTCTTTGCATATCCTAACGCTGGGGCTGCTCTGGAGGGAGAGGAGAGGAGCTCCTGATGCCCTGATCTGGTCTAAGATAGATGCAAACCTTTTTCAGAGTCATTTTAGCAAGCACTGTGGCTAGTCCTTTTCTAACAATAACTTTGCTGCCTCTCTTAAATGTCCACTATATATGTATGTATATATATATATATATATATATTTCTTTTTTTTTTTTCTTCCTGCATCTTCAGCATATTCCATATGTAATTTTGATTCTTCTGTAGATGCACTTACATCATGCCCTTGACATTGGCAGAAGAAAGACGCAGTAAGTTTATGCTTTTGGACCTTATTGAAATCTGCAGCAAAATTCCATGGGTTTTGGTGGGAACCTGAAGACAACCTGTGATATGAAGAGATATTTTTTGTTAAGCATACTGCTTTTGGTATTGCTGATTTTTTTTTCTTCTCCACATTTATGCCACACATAGAATCATAGGATGGCTTAGATTATGACTGATGCACAACAGCTGAGGGAACACAGTCAGCAAGGGCAGGGCAGTGCCTGGACCTAGGTGTGATCAAGCTGCTGCTGTAGCAGAAGTTAGCTCTTAGGTTAGGCCAAGTCCAAATGCCTCAGCAGAAGAGGGAGGAGAGGAGGGGGAGGACAAGATTGCCATCTTGTTTCCTGGAATCTCACTTAAAAACAAACTCACAATCTAAGTCTCTATCAATTAGCATTGCAAAGAAAATCTCTCGAAATGAAGGGTGTAAAGAGGCTGCCTGGCAGAACGCCTGAAACAATAACTCCAGGAAGTGTGAACTGCTCCCTCCATAGCCAGAGGATGTTAACAAAAGCCTGTCTATTTGACCTAGCCAGCAGTGATGGACACTCGCTATTAGCAAGCAGTGCAAGTCGCTGCAAGCCCCAGAGCTTCTCCTCTGCTGACTCCTTCCTTATCTCTTCTGAGCAGGCTGTGTCTGTAAGGCGTGTATGTGCGTGCTGGGGGGGTTTTCCTCTCCCTCTGGGACCAATACTGCGGGCTGCCTACAGGGTCGGTTTTGTGTTGCAGTCATTCCCATGACATGATGTTTTCATATTTTTTTTCTGCCGTGAAAATTGGAAAGCTGCACAGGAAAAAAAAAAAGACAGCTTTTTTCTTTTTTTTCTTTTTCTAGCCTTCCTCAGGGTATCACTTTCACCTGTGGCCAGACTGAATGAATTAGCTCTCTTTGTAACCTGCAGATGGGTTTCCTGCACCCAGTTTGTTGTGCACTCCATGGATAGTTGTATTGATAATGCAGAGATGGAAAGGCCATATGCAATTTCATGCTTTCTTGGGCCAATTTAAATCAGGGCTCCCCAATCTTTGTTCTCTCTGTGCCTATGCATCCCCTGTCTCATGCTGGTGCCTGAAATAAGCTGGCCAAGAACTAAGCTGGCCAGCAAACAATCACTTTTTGGAGGGAGTAGCTCTGTGAAGCGGCTCATTTTCTAGTGCACTGAAGCTGGCACATGCAGGTCTGTGTGTGAAGCCATTTGCGGGCTTAAATGCAAGCAGAACTGCATCCTGTGTGATGAGAATGAAGAGCAGCTAAAGCTGGATTTGCTGTGGAGAAGGTCATCGACAAAACTGTGCCATTAAGCTCTGTAAACTTGCTTATTGTCTGAACTTTAATCGACTCTTCCTTACATATGTATCTGAATAATATAAGCAAATTAAAGCTTAGCAGCACACCTTGACCGTACCTAGAACTGACAAACCATTTGCTACCTGTCTGCTCTTTCCCTTTCTCCCATGTGAAAATGCTTGGCTATATACAAATTGTATTGCATACATGGAAAGGAAAATCTCTGAACCATTTTGTGGGATGTATCTGAGCTGTGATAGCCCAGGCTGACAAGAGTGATGTGGTAGAAGAATGGGAGAGAGTAGTGAGAAATTGTTTCGAGCTGTTGCTCCCAGATGTTCTGGACTACATGCTGCTGTCATCCTTCTGAAATTCTCACTGCCTTATGGGACAGAGCTGCTGAAAAAATGCAGCCTCTGGAATAGCAGACTCATGGGGGCTGGCAGTCATGTCTGTCTGCAACAGCATTCCTTTTTATTGTGAATTTGTGTGGTGGGGTGTGGAACATTAAAACCCTTGTCCTGCTCAACCCAGAAGTGTCTGCTTGGATCACAGACACAGCAGTCCCTGTAGAATGCAGATATGTAATAGTGTGCAGACTTTGTTCTTGGACCCTTAAGTTTCACAGCAAGCTTGAACAGGTTCCAAGGCTGAAAATGACTGGAGATGTGCTGAGACAAAAGACACATGAAGTAATGATGCTGTTGTTCTTGAACACCTTCAGCGATAGCTTCTAATGGCTTAATTTGACAAATTATTACATTAACTAATTGATTTGTTGCTGTTCTAATCCCGTTTTAACATCTAATCCCTTTTAGCATTGCAGCCATTGCTCCCTGTAAGTCCTTATGTCACTCTTGGCTCCATAAAAGAATATTCCTGGCCTGCCTTTTGAATTAATACTTTTGAATTAATTGGTCATGATCTCACCTTGGACTGAAACACAGAGCTTTCTTGTTCTATACATGACTTAGTGAGTAGAGCTGTCTGGAGGAGAAAAAGAAGCACTTGAAGGATAGGGTATGATGAGCAAGGGAAGAAAACTTCTGGGAGAGAAGCGGGGGAGGCTTCAGCGTTTTGTGGTGGGTTTTGATGCAGCATCTGGACAAGGCACCAGTGTTTTGCTCATCCCAGTAAAGTCAAGGAGAAATCTCCCACTGCTGGGAATAGGACCTGTAAGCTGGTCAGTAACGTGCAGGGTGCTTTCCCTTCTGGAGAAGGGATGACATGGGACACCTGTATTCCTTAGCCTGGAGGGATCCCAGCGCCCAGGAGAAGCCTGCTGTTTCCAGCGTTGGTGCCGGCCTGCCCGAGAGCGGAGGCAGCCCTTCAGAAGGCCCAAGTGGAGTAAAGAGCCGCCCTCATTAAATTATTGACCCTCCATTTGAATTAAAAAAACGCTGGGCGGGTTGGTGGCGGCGGCGGGCGCTTCGCCGTGAGACGCCGTGGCTCCTCCAGCGGGGCGAGACCTCCCCGTGTGTATTTTGGTGATGGGATGACAATGGAGGTGTGGGAGACAGCTGTGAGTCACCCGGGCCTATCGGCGGGGCAGGCCCGGGCGGGTGGGGGTCGCCGAGAGCCGGGCGGAGGGCTCATAAGGCGAGGAGCGGCTGCGGCCCTCGCAGCCCTCATGGAGCCCCGCAGCATCTCGGCAGGCGACGCCCCGCCGCGCCGCGCTGCCCCGCGGGAGGGCGGCCGGAGGAAGCGCACGTCGTTCAGCAAGGCGCAGCTGGAGCTGCTGGTGCGCACCTTCGAGAAGCAGCCGTACCCCGGCATCGCCCTACGCGAGCAGCTCTCCGGCCTCACCGACATCCCCGAGTCGAGGATCCAGGTAAGAGCGGCGGCGGGCGGCAGCCCCACGGGCGTCCTTTGGGAGCTGCCCGCCGCTGTCAGCGCGTTTTGACAGGACCGAGTCAAAGCGCCTTGACCGGCAGCAGGACGTCGTGTTTAACTCTGCTTCCTCTCGCAGGTCTGGTTTCAGAACAGGAGGGCCCGGCAGCTGAACCGTAAGAAGAGCGAAGGCGCGCACCCTCCGCAGCCGGCGGCCGCCAAGGAGGAGCGGGGGCACTGCGGCGGAGGCGGCCAGCCCCGGGGCATCGGCACTGAGCAAGCACTGCAGCCGGGACTGCCGGGGGGCAACCAGAGCTGCTCCGGCCAGCCGCTGCCCTGGTCCGGGCCGCAGTACGCAAGGCTCGATACTCATTGGAGGAGCTTTGGAGTCCCCGGTCAGACTCCGTCTCGCTTCGGCCTGGACTATATGGGAGAAGGGGAGCACTTCGGTGCGGGAACTGTAGGCAGTGCCCCTCAGCACTCGCTCCATGTGCAACAAGCACAGGACTTCCCGTATCTGAAGAAATCTTTCCCTGAAAACTACTATGCAGACGTCTTCCAGCCATGTACAGAAGATTACCTATATCTAGCAGCTAAAGAGAACATGTATAGCAAGCCTGTCTTAAGCTACTTAAATGCTGACCAAGGTCTGGTCAATGAGACCTACTCATATATCAAACCTAACACCTCTCCCTTCAGTAACAGTTCCATTCCGAGCTGTGGTGAGGGAGAGTCTATGCTTGAGCTGAAGCAGATGAGGCACAGCCCTCCTCATTTTGCAGCTAGCGAGGCAAGTCCGCCTTCAGTACCTGCAAAACATCAAGGGAGGTACCAGGGGACATGTGCTGCTCCGGACCCATTGTACGGACAGCAGCTGCTGGGGACAGTGAGTGACTATGACCCTCATTGGCTGGGTATGAGAAATGAAATTTGGGGAAATGGTTTAGACTCACTGTTGGAGCAAAATGGGGAGCAGGGTGGGCCTCAAAGTTACCTTTTTGCTTTGGGTGGCCAGAATTCCACCTGTCATTTGGGTCACACGTGAAACTATGACAGTGAGGCTGCCTGATGGAAAAATCATCTTTTACTTTGTTCGATTGGCAGTGTTGTCCCAAAGTGGTTAGAGGTTTTGCAGGTGGAAGGGTGGAGCACTTGCTGTGAGCTTCATGCGCTGTCTGGAAGGTAAAGGAAGATGAGGAAAGCCAGCAAGGTGCACAAGAGAGTACATGGGGAAGGTGTGTTGCCCACCCCTCTCCTGTCCTGCTAGGATTGTCACCAACCAGCATTCCTGTGAGCATTTGGCTTTCAGTAGCTTTTCATTAATCTGCGTGTACAGACAGATACCTCAATACCTCAGATACCTCAGTAGCAGAGACTTTGTCTTCTGCTACTCAGACTGCGTTGGATTCTACCAGGAGGCTTGGGACTGCGGAGTTGGTTTTGTAGTCTTTGGGTGTGAATTCACTTTCTTTAACTTAAGAAGCGTGTAGAAAACAGACGTTATATTTAGAGCCTCTAGTGGAGAAAGCATGAATGCAAGATGGTCTGAGCGTGGGAAATGCAGCCTTGCTGGCAGCAGGCTGGCTCACTGGGTGTATTTGTGTTTTAGGTGTGCTCCTGATAAAGGACACTCCTGGTGTCTTCTTAGGTATTTAATGTATAGTATTTTCATTTAAAAGTGACCAGATTTGTAGCCTTTTAGAAGGCTTTCTTTTTGTGATTTCCTGTTGTATTTTTTTTAAAAATTGTTTGCTAATATTTTAAAGGAACTGTGTTGATCTAATTTAATTAAAAGCAAACACAAACCAAACAAGCAATTTTCAATTTACCAAAGGAAGGTATACATATATGTATAGGTATACGTATATTACATATATCTAGATTGTAATACATACACTGTTAACTGCTTTTATATAGAATGAAATAAATATAATAAAACGAAAATTAAACAGGGACCATTATTTTATTAATGAAAAGGACCACAATGCTCATCTAGTTTCAACCCCCCTGCTACGTGCAGGGTCGCCAACCACCAGACCAGGCTGCCCAGAGCCACATCCAGCCTGGCCTTGAACGCCTCCAGGGATGGGCATCCACAACCTCCTTGGGCAACCTGTTCCAGTGCAATAGCTACGGGCATTGTGAGCACGGACAGTCTCACCTCTCTATGTACATGAGGTGAGGGAAAAGGACCCCTGAAGAAACAGGGCACTGCAGCGTACCAGCCGGGATTCGGCACACCCTCACCCCCTCGCGGTGTGCCGGCCGTAGCGCTCCGCCGCAGCGCGTCCCCCGGAACTCCGGAGCGCCGGAACGCCGCGTGCGGCCGCTTGTTTCCGGGGGAGGCCGCAAAGCATTGCGGGCCCACGCGGCGGGCAAGTCGGTGCTGCGACTGCTTGGCCAGGGTAGCGAGGTGGGTGCCCCGCGAGGCTCAGCGTTCTTCGCGCCCCGCTTCGTAGCACGGGGCTCGGCAGCTCCCTGCGGGACGACTGGAAGCTGCCTGCCCCGGCGCTGTGGCGGCCCGGCCTGCTGCCGCCTACTGCTGCCTTCCCCGGGTCCGGCGCCGCCGTCTCGCGGGGACGCGGTGCTACACGTGTGCCACCCGGGCTCGCTGCCTTTTATCCTCTGTCTGTTGTGCACAGTCACACGGAAGCCTTCCATGCCACGCTGATTGTAGACGGCTGTTGAAGGAGTAAGATGGAGGAAAAGGAGAAGAAGAAGCACCGTGCCAAGCACAGTGGACCGAAAGCAGAGAAAAAAAGGAAACGGCATCTCAATGATCTGGGAATTGGAGAGGAGGAGGATGCTCGGAAGAGAAACCCCAAAGCCTTCACAGTGCAGTCTGCTGTGCGGATGGCCAGAACGTTCCATAGGTGAGCAGCAGGAATTAGTTACAGAGCATGCAGTCCGTTGGGCGAATAGGTGAAGCCCTGGAACAGCTGCCTGGAGCTGTGGATGCCCCATCCGTGAAAGCAGTCAAGGCCAGGCTGGATGGGGCCCTGCGCTCAGGCTCTCCTGGGAGACAGCCAGCCCACAGTAGGGGGTTGGAACCGGTGGGCTTTAAGGTCTCTCCCAACCCTTCTGTGATTCCATGATAATAGATGTTGACTGGTGTTTCCTTATTGTTTTGCATATAAATGTATGTAGTGTAATTTTCACAGATAGGCTCACAGAGCTTTCATTGTTTGCAAGGCTGTGTTGTAATTTGTGTGTGTGTCAGTAGTGTAGTGAATCCTGCATCTGTGTTAGCTGGTGCAGGTATGCTAGGCTTACCAGGAAAAAAACTGTCCGTAGAGCTCCTTAGGCTTGGTCATAGTTCCTTGTTCATGTTAGCAGCCGGGCACTTCGTGAGCCTTCGTGTCTGAATGTTTGCAGATACTGAAGATTTTCTAAAAGAAAAGTCATTGCTTTTTAATTACTTCTCATGCTCATTTTAAATTTCTTCTCAGAACTCAGGATTTGAAGACTAAAAAACATCACATTCCTGTGGTTGATCGTACTCCTTTGGAGCCACCTCCAGTGGTAGTGGTTGTAGTTGGCCCTCCCAAGGTTGGGAAGAGCACCTTAATAAAATGTCTCATTAAGAACTTCACAAGACAAAAATTGGTTGAAATCCGGGGCCCTGTTACCATCGTTTCAGGTGAGAACAAAGATATGAGAAATGAACATGCCTATTTTACACTCCATTGTTGTCTTGCTTTTAGAACTAGGACGTGTTCATGTTCTCCTGATTCTTGGTCATGTTGAAGAAGTGATTTGGCTGTATTATCAGGCACACTTATTAACTGTAAAAGAATTGTTAGATTTGGGCTTTTGTTTTTCTAAACTTGTTCCTTTGTTTGTTATGTTTTCAGTCCCAACTTCCACTTGGCCATTGCCTTTTTACTTTTCTTGCATATTGCCATTTGGATCTTTGAGGTTGTAGGAGGAGCCCAACCCACAGCATTTCGAGAAAAAAATTGTAAGGGAAATCTTGCTTGGACCCAGACAGTTGTGTCTGGTGTTAGAAGACTCTTGAGAGATTTAAACAATAAATCTGCTTTTTGTCAGGAATAATTCACAAATAGGGAAAAGGAAGAAATGGGATGGGAAAAATGTGCTAAATTGGATTTTCTATTCGTTCTACTGGAACTCAGGAACTGAACTTTGCAGTTGATAACATGTAGGAGAAAAAAAACTAGGGTAACTTTTAGGCAAAGTTGTCCTTCTTGTGTAAAATAAAGTCATTGGGAATTAATTCTGGGATACAAAACATAAAAGTAAAGCAGAGGTTTCCTTCAAAATACAACGTGTCTTTTGTTGTTACGTTGTTTTTGGAAAAGGCAGAACAACTTCTAGGAAACCATGTGCTCAGCCTGATAATTTTAAATCAAGAGGTTAACATTTCACAGAATGCCAAGCATTTGAAAACAAGTACTTTTACAGTTGCACATAGTTGGCAGTCCACTTGCTAGACTGAAGGAGTATAACCCGAAAAGAAATCAGTGGATTTAATTCCTTTGCTTCCTCTTTGAGTTTCTGCTCCTTACTTTTGTTTTCAGGTAAGAAACACAGGCTAACTATTATTGAATGTGGATGCGATGTTAATACAATGATTGACCTGGCTAAAGTTGCTGATCTGGTAAGTTACAAATAGCGTATGATTTCTACTATAATTTATGTTGGAAGTACTTCTTCCTGGAAGTACTAGAAGTAGACTGCAGAAGTAGTCTGTTTTCTCTGCCCATTGCTGTCCGAGGCAATGCTGTCTTTGGCTTCCAAAGTAACAGGGCTAAGCTCTACAATGAGCCTAATATTCTGCAACAACCTCTAGGACTTTCCTTAACTGGGGTGGGAGTGTGTGATGGTTTGCGAGGATGAAGGGAAATGATACAGCTTTATTGTGAATAGAATTGGTAAACTGTTAGCGTAAGACTTTATAACAAGGTAAAATAATGAAATGACCTTTTTATTTTGGGATTTGGTCAAACCGTGTAAGATCTGAAAATGGTATTTGGCTCAGTAAGTTTTCAGTTAGTGCATAAAGTGGAAATTTGAGTTGGTTTTGTTTGATATACTTTGCTGTCTCTGTCCTTGAAGGTTACTGTGTAGTAATAGGATTGATTTCAGTGAAATGTGATCTCTGTTTTAAATTGAAACTTTTTGTTTATTGAGTCTTCTTTGTCTTGAGGATCTAATACACAATCCATGAAACTATTAGCAATTCTACTTTGTGTGTGGATTTGGAATAGAATGTTCATAGTTGATTTGGGCTTGGGATCCTTAGCTGAATGTTAATCATAGAATCATAGAATGGCCTGGGTTGAAAAGGACCACAACGATCATCTAGTTTCAACCCCCCTGCTATGTGCAGGGTCGCCAGTCACCAGACAGGGCTGCCCAGAGCCACCTAAACTAAAATGCATGCAGTAGTCCAGGATCCTGTTCTACCTGCATGCTTCCTTCTCAAGAAAGTAAGATGTATTGAAAATACTAAAATCTGTTGGTATGTAGATGTGATGTTGAAGATTCCAAATGCACTGAGTGATGCTGAAAATCCATTTGGTTTTACTATTAGGAGGCTGAATTTACATCATTACTTACAGATCTTTGTTATCAGTTGCCATGCATTTTAAGCTCTTCATCGCTGAGGATGCAGCAGAGCTATATTTCAACTTTCATGCCATTGTTGAGTGCCATTTTCCTTTGTCAGTGTATTTTAGTGATACACAACAGTAGTTGCAAAGTGTTAAGAAAGCTTGTTTGCCTCGCTTTCACCAAAGGAAGCAAACAACCTTAGAGGCATGAATGTGTCTAAGATGGAGATGCCCAAAACAGAGGGTGTTGACTAATTTTACATGATCCTGCTAATATTGGAGGGTGCTCAATTTTTCATTTTTAAAATTCACCAAGTAAATACCTGTTCAGGCCTTAGTATGTTACTCTGTATTGTTATATTCTCTGCAATTCTATTGAGAGAATGCATGAATGACATCTATGTAAAGGAGATTGATTGACTGGAAAATTAGATTTCATTTTCTGAATGGTACTAACTTCTGAAGCATGCTGTAATTAAAAAGCCAAAGTTGATTTTCGGGCTATTTGAAAATAAGTAACAGAAGTTTTTGGTTTCTGAGAAGCCTATGACTTTAAAGGCATAGACTTTGAATTTAGCTCCTATGGGCATCATAGTGGTGTTACTGTGAAATGCCGATGTTGTGTTCTCAGGTTCTGATGCTCATTGATGCCAGCTTTGGATTTGAGATGGAAACGTTTGAATTCCTGAACATTTGTCAGGTACATGGCTTTCCCAAAATTATGGGAGTTCTTACCCACCTGGATACATTCAAGAACAACAAACAACTAAAGAAGACAAAAAAGAGGTTAAAGCACAGATTCTGGACTGAAGTATATCCGGTATGGCATCCCACATTCCTCGTCTGTATATTTTGCATTGTAGTGGTAAATAAAGTCTGTGGCAATACTTAAATGTCTGTTGCATTCATAAAATCTTGTGAATATCAATGGACAATTTTGGTATTATATCAGTTAATGCAGGCTTTATTAAAATGCTTATATCTCTGTCTGAGCATGCCTAGCTACTGAACCTGTGATACTAGTAAAGAGGTCTGTTACATGGGTTATGGAGGCAGACTAAATCTTGACAACAGATTTTCTGACTGTGAATGGTTTTTCACTAAGATTTAGGGGAGTGTTTTCATGTTAAAGTGTCCTACTGAGCGTGAACTTGAGGAGTCAATTGTAAATTGCAATTTACAGTTATGATTTACGAAATAGAATTGCGTTAGGTTTTTCCAGTTTTGCAAGTATTGCATTGATGTTTAATATTTTTATGGCTTTTTAATATATTCAGGGTGCTAAGCTGTTTTATCTGTCTGGGATGGTTCATGGAGAATATCAAAAGCAGGAAATTCACAACTTGGGGCGTTTCATCTCTGTTATGAAATTCCGGCCTCTTACTTGGCAAACGTCTCACCCATATGTCCTTGCAGACAGGTATGTGCCTTGCTCTGTTCCTCAATATCAACATAGAAAACATCTTTACTGTTTAAAAAGCTAGAAATAGCTGAGCATCTCTGAACACAAAACTTAGAGAAAAAGAGGAAAAAAAATTGTAGTCTTTCAGTAACATTGTTTTAGTTTTCTATAACTGTTCTAGAACATGTGCCACCTCCATGGCTGGGTGTTTGTGTCCCCTTCTTTGTGTGGTACAGAAGGTGGCTGTGGAAGGGATTTGCATCTGATAGCCCTGAAAACAGCCAGTCCTTTCCTCTCCCCTTCCCTATGGTAGTTCTTGTGTTGCTTATTAACATTATTAAAGAAAAGAAGGTATTGCATGTCTGAAGGGAATGCATCTTTCAGCTGTCTTATGGTGTTTACCTGTTTTCTCCCTGGTGACAAAATTGATTTGAGGAGTGTTTAGTGTGGATAGCATATAAATAATTAAAGTGTTAGGAAAGAGGTACATGTTGCATTAAATGTCAGTGAATCTTCTGGAGATATGTACGTCTGTGTTAAACAACAAGTTTTAATATACAGCTGTTTCTTATAGAATCACTCAGGTTGGAAAAGACCTTAAAGATCATCAAGTCCAACCACAACCTAATCATACTACCCTAGCTAACAACCCTCCGCTAAATCGTGTCCCTGAGCACCACATCCAAACGATTTTAGAGCACATCTAGGGGATGGTGATTCAGCCACCTCCCTGGGCAGCCTACTCCAGTGCTTAACAACCCTTTCTGTAAAGAAGTTTTTCCTGATATTCAACCTAAACTTCCCCTGATTCAACTTGAGGCCATTTCCCCTCGTCCTGTCACCAGTGAGAAGACCAACCCTGCTCTGCTGCAATCACCTTTCAGGTATTGGAAGAGAGCAATAAGGTCTCCCCTCAGCCTCCTTTTCCCCAGACTAAACAGCCACAGTTCCTTCAGTCTCTCCTCATAGGGAATATTCTCCAAGCCCTTCACAAGCCTTGTTGCCCTTCTTTGGACCTGCTCCAGCACCTCAATGTCCTTTCTGTACTGAAGTGCCCAAAACTGAACACAGTACTCGAGGTGAGGCCTCACCAGTGCCAAGTACAGGGGCAGGATGACTTCCCTAGTCCTGCTCACCACTCTATTCCTGATCCAAGCCAGGATGCCATTGGCCTTCTTGGCCACCTGGGCATGCTGCTAGCTCATATTCAGCCGACTGCCCATCAGTACACCAAGGTCCCTTTCAACCAGGCAGCTTTCCAGCCACTCCTCCCCAAGCCTGTAGGGTTGCCTGGGGTAAATTATTATTGACTGCTTTGATTTTTAGAGTCTGCAGATCATGACTCAGTGCTGCTGTGGTTGTGTTTCTATAAATTACAATTTTTTCATGAGGGCTATTGAATGGTCTGACTTTTTTCTTTTTTTATTTTCCTTTTTTTTTTTTAACGTTTGGTAGAATGGAAGACTTGACAAACCCAGAAGATATACGAATCAATCCCAAATGTGACAGGAAGATATCACTTTATGGCTACCTAAGAGGAGCTTATCTGAAAAACAAAAGCCAAATTCATATGCCAGGTAACTTATTGTATTCCTAAAACTGTGCTTGTGCTGATCTGTGCTGCTGTTGGTATTTGTGGCTTGATTTGTATCTTTAAACTGTGAATTCTAAAATAGATTTTTCACTTTTTTTAAAGCATGTTAAGCTTTTGGAAATTACTTTTTATATTACACTTTTCTGTAAAAATATATACTTGTAAATAGTTTTGCTTTTTAGTTCTGCAGTTTTCTTGCGGCGTTAAACACAGCATCTGAAGATCTTCAGTGACGTTTCACTTTACGAGATGCTTGAAATGTGAAACGTACCAGCTCTAATAGTGACAAGTAAATTTGACTTACGTAAAATTTCTCATACTCCTTGGATAAATTCAGTATTTTAAGCACATGATTTAAAAGCTTAATTTCAAAGATTTTAATATGAAATACACAGACTTATTCAGGAAAGTGAGTTAGTGGTTCCCTCATTAAATGCAATCAGACAAGCCCAGAGCTGTGTTTTGGTGAACATCAGCATTCTCCTCTAAGTTCATTGGTTTAACAGCAGAAACAGATGTTTGATACAGAGATGATGAATTGTTGAATGCTACAACATATTTTTTTTACTCTCTTTATGATGAATTGCACACATTTTAGAATTAAAACTCGATGAAAACCTTATTTGTCCCCTTGCCTGTCTCCCTAGGTGTAGGGGACTTCACTGTGAGTGATGTGAGTTTCCTACCAGACCCCTGTGCTCTACCTGAGCAGCAGAAGAAGCGTTCTTTAAGTGAGAAAGAAAAACTAATCTATGCCCCTCTCTCAGGAGTTGGGGGTATTGTATATGATAAGGATGCTGTTTATATTGACCTTGGAGGAAGCCATGCTCATGAAAATGAAGAGGTAAAAGATGCAGTTCTTTTAGTGATTTCAATTCTTGTATCTGTAGTTTTCACCTTTAGAGTCAAAATAAGTACTTAATAATAAGCTTTTGAAAAATAGTCCTTGTATATTAATTTCTTTTTTCTTCTCTAGTATCTTCTCTGTGTAAAAGTCTGTGCAAAACACTTGAAGGATCAGTTAATAAGTATTTAAAGTTAGTTTCAGAAGTTTTGTTTGTTAAGACTTGAGATTTTCTGGTTCTAGAATATTATCATTCTTATTTTTCAAAGTAGGGCAGTTGCAGGAAAGAATGATGATGATTATTAGTTTTACAAAAGTGTATGTCTATTGTTTTTGTCGGATTAATGATTTTGTTAACTTTTCATTGGATGTTTGTTTATTCATCTTAATTGAAATGTAAAAAAACTTTGGCTTTTCAGGAGGAAGTGAGACCAAATCATGAGCTGGTTCAGAGCCTCATCTCCACTCACTCAGCCATAGATACTAAGATGGCGTCAAGCAAGGTTTCTCTCTTCATGGACTCTAGACCATTAGGTTCAGAAGATGTAGGACAAGAGTAAGTTTCAAATTCTGAGCAATGTTTGAACAGTAATGAGTGTCTGATTTCAGGTTCTAATTTAGGACAATTTCTCAGTTACGTACAGTTAATAGAGTGGCTTGTTACTTAGTTCTTTTTGTTAGACTACTCACGCCGAATACATAATTTGAGCTAGGAATAATTGGTGTTAAGAATGCTTTATAAGCAGTATAGTTCGACCACCCAGAATTTCCTGGATGATACAGCTTTAAGTAGTACGTTTCTTTTCGGAGTTTTAGGGAATGGCAGTCATAATCTTCAGTGAAATACATTGTTCAACCTATTCTCATACCACAGCAAATGAAGAAATTTCACTGAGTTATTCATGGAGTCCAAAGAAGGGCAACAAGGCTTGTGAAGGGCTTGGAGAATATTCCCTATGAGGAGAGACTGAAGGAACTGTGGCTGTTTAGTCTGGGGAAAAGGAGGCTGAGGGGAGACCTTATTGCTCTCTTCCAATACCTGAAAGGTGATTGCAGCAGAGCAGGGTTGGTCTCTTCTCACTGGTGACGGGTGACAGGATGAGGGGAAATGGCCTCAAGTTGAACCAGGGGAAGTTTAGTTCGGATATCAGGAAAAACTTCTTTACAGAAACGGTTGTTAAGCACTGGAATAGGCTGCCCAAGGAGGTGGTTGAGTAACCATCCCCTCGATGTGTTTAAAAACCGTTCGGATGTGGTGCTCAGGGACATGATTTAGCGGAGGGTTGTTAATTAGGGTAGTATAGTTAGGTTGTGGTTGGACTCGATGATCTTTAAGGTCTTTTCCAACCTGAGCAATTCTATGATTCTATGATTTGCATCTACAGTTTGCAGTGAACTTGAACCGAAAGGCTTTTCTTACTTCATGATGCCTGTTACCTTTTTAGTGTTTTCCATAGTTTCTCTCTTTTTTTGATGTTCCTTCCACAAAAATGTTTTAAATTATTGACATGAAACCAAATTGTTTTGCTGAAATTTCTTTGCACTTCACTGTCTTCCCCCAAACATGATCTTTGGAAAAACAGGATTGTGATGCCAAAAGAAGAGAGGCAGATTGATTTGAAGACTGGAAGAGTACGTCGGAAGGCATTATTTGATGAAGAAGAAAAGAAAGAAAATGATGATGCAGTTAGTGATGAGGAAGATGAGCAAGAAGAAGAAGAAGAAGCCATGTCTGAAGGTGGAAGCGATGGTGATGATGAAGATGATGCAGAGGAAGAAAGTGATGAAGAGCTCTTGGAGGCAGAGATGGCTCCTGGGAGTGCCAAGCGTCTGAAAACAGGGGTGGCTAAAGAAGAAACTGTGAGTGAACTGCCAGCATTTGCTGATAGTGAGGATGATCTTGAGATGAGTTCTGAAGAAGAGGGAAAAACTGCCTCTGAAGAAAATGAGACAGAGGAAGATGATGATGATGATAAACAAGGGACCTATGGAAATGACAGCTCAGACAGTGAATTTGAAGCTGGCAGCGAAGAAATTATGGTATCTGAGCAAAATGAACTAGTGGATGAAGATAAAGAAACCAGATCTCAGTTGTTAGGTCGCAGTCTGAAAAAAAAATCATTGCTCACAACAGATTCGGGAAATTGCACAGCAGAAGAGGCGTCGGAGTCTAAGGTTGAATCCCTCAGTGAGGGAGATGATGAAGAAAAATCACATGATGAATTAGAAGGTGAAGTATCAGATAGGAAGGGATTGCAGCACCCTCAGCCAAAGAAAGCTGACAGGACTAGGCAAGCTGAACCTGAAGCTTTAGAAGCTGAAGATGATGATGTTGAAAATCTGCTGAGAGAAGAAGAGGAGTATGAAGAAAAAACAGATTTTTCTGCTGACACTGCAGGTAGACTGTAAATGTTGTAATTTTGTCAATGCCTATTTTTCATTGAATTAATTGTTAATTGTTAAAGGATATTATAACAAGTAAATATTATATGTATTTGAGTTGTAACATTGTAGAATTGTTGGGTGGCAAACTTCACCTTTGGAAACCTGATACTATTGACTTTCAAGCCTTTGATTTGTAGTGTAGTATGCAGATTTCAGGCTTCTTTGCTCAAAAATGGAGGTGATTCATTTTATAAACTTGGGCATTTCTGCGCCATGTTTAATTGTGATCTTTATGGATCTGTTTGTAACAGAATTTAAGGTGCTTAATTTCACTTAGAGTAAACCGTACCTGGGGGGAACATTACTAAAATGTTTTAATTATTGACTGAGGACTTGATTAAGTTGCTCATAAGAAGTATTGGAATTTCCATCCTTGGAGACACTCAAACTGCCTGAGTGTTGTCATGGGCAACCCACTGTTGGTGACCTTGCTTGAGCAGCAGAGCTGGAGAAGTTAACTTCCAGAGGTCCAGCTTCAACCATTCTGTGGTTGGTTGAAAGGAAGGGAGTGTATAATTCCACATTGGAAAGTAGTGAAATCTATTATCATTGCTAATAATCTCTTAAATTTTTATCCTTCAAAAATTAGGATTCATTAGGGAAAAAAAATATCAGAGCTCTAGCTTGTTAGCCACGATTTGTTTCTGTGTGTATATGGAGTATAAAAAAATGATCAAATGTGTGTTGAGGTCATGTCCTTATTTCAGTAGTTTGTGGTTCCTGAGTTTTGCCCTTTTTTGAAGATGGATGCTAATTTTTCCCCTTTCAGGTGCACTTAAATGGAAAGAGGACCTCACACAGAAGGCAGCTCAGGCCTTTCTAAGACAGCAGCAGGCAACCCCAAATCTTCGTAAGCTTGTATATGGAACAGGTACAAATTTGTTATGTCTTAATTTATGGTAGGTTTTGAGCTAATAGTATAAAGATTTACTAGTAGATTCTCAAGTCCAGTGTTCTTGATGAACGAACTAGTCCAGTGTTGTATCTACTCATGGTATTTTAGGAGCACTATTTGCTTAATGGGCAATATTCTGGAACTGGACTGCAGGTTGTTCAAAGGACTGTATAGAGTTTTGTATTAAATCACGTGTTTCAGTGTGGAACAGCTGCACAACTGTAACTGATAGCATATAGTATCTTTCTGGCTGCATCTAGTGCAGATACTGTGAAACACAAGGTAGGAGAGGGATTGTTGACAAATGTAATTCATGTACTGTGGGGAAATAATCACAGTTTTTCATTTAGCTGTTGAGGATGAAGACAATGAAAGTGATGATGCAGGTGATGAACTTGGAGGTCTGTTTCATGTCAGCCATCCAGACAAAGAATCCAAACAGAAGGCTAATGGTCTTGACTGCTCGAAATTTCTGGTGGAAAAGCTTCAAGACTGGGACTTAGAAGAGGTAATTCAGTCAGATAGTTGCATTTGCAAATCCTGTACTTGTTATGTCCTGGCTGTGTTTCCAAGCACTACTAAGTTGTTATGGAGAAGTGTCACTGAAACAGACCTATATAAGCTACAGTCATTGTTACATCTACTTATGGTCACGAGGAATATTTACTAGCCAAGGGATTCAATGGAAAATTAGAATAAGTCTGAATGCTCACCTCTCTAGTGGATTGTAGTTAATACAGAAGTAAAAAGCATGAGTGAAAATCAATACATAGAGACTTTGTTAGTGTAAAGACTTTTAGGCAAGGTTTGAGGTGGCTTCTCATTCCTCCTTTTGACTGGGGAATTATGTAGTTTTGGTAATGGTGCCTTGACTTGGATCTGTGTGCAAGTATCAAATTATCTCTGAGTGAGAAAGATGGTTGAGGAATAGGGAATGAATAACAGAATGCTTGTGTTGATGAGAAACTTTAACTGTACAAGTCAACAACACTTTATTTTGCAGGTTATGAGCAGTATTAGAGATTGCTTTGTTACTGGAAAGTGGGAAGAAGATAAAGATGCAGCAAAGTTGTTGGAAGAAGATGGTATGTGTAAGACTTTTTAAGAAGAATATATCAATGGATATAGGAGTTTAAGGAATTACTCCACAGTTGTGTATTTGTGTGGTCATTTGGAGTGATTTAAGTAAGTTTTATTTGCGTATTCAAAATCATGAAGTTTAGATATTGAAAGGGAAAAGGGGGATCCACTGAACTCAACTGAGACTATAGAGAAGATAACAGACGTATAAAACTGATGATAGGAAGGAAATAAGTTTGGGCCGAAACTAATCTATAAGGTAGTACTAAGAAATACACAATACTGAAAATGAGAATAGTAACTGTCAGATGTTTTGTTGCAGAAGAATTGTATGGAGATTTTGAAGATCTTGAAACCGGTGTTGTGCATAAAGGAAGGCCTGCTACTGAAGGAGATGAGGTATGACCTCTATCTTTGTTCTGGAGTAGCACATATGTGTTTCTGATCAAGTGATGGGCATCCCGTGTAATAAATTTTATGTCTGTGATTTGGTAAGAAATCAGTAGGAGCGAGGAAGATGAGATACATGACTTTGGAACCTATTAGTATCTAGAATATTTTTAGTCTCACACTCAGATGCTGTTTAAAATTAATTAGGCAAGACAACGCACCTCACTATTAAACAGTGGATGTCAAGATCTGGAGTTATAAGAGAAATATTTTAAAACCAAGTGTGATTGTAACTGTTCATACCATGTCATCTGATGTGAAAGATTGCACAGCTCTGTTTTAACACAGTGAGCAGTGGAAACATACATTCCTCACATCTACATAAGAGAGGTTGATGGAAGCACTTCACTGCCATGACTTGGATATCTTCTAAGAACAGAGCTGTAGTCATCAACATTTTTTTACACTGAACAACTTGACTTCTTACATTTGGTTATAGAATTGGATAACGGTGTCGTTTGGGAAGTGTTCAAACAGCTTATGAACAAACTTAGGCCTTTCTAAGCCTCTAGAGTGCTGCCTTGCAGAGCAGTATTACTCAGAGTTAATTACTTGATTTCCTTTTTAACTTTCTGTGTGTATTTTAGGTGTAGAGTAGTAGGCCAATCTTAGGATCTGTTCCCTAACATTAAAAATAAATGTGAAGTCAAGAAGTGTATTTAGTGAAAAGGAATATGATTAGATTATGGCATGTTATGGTTATTACTGAAGTAGAATCTTTTTCTGTGAATGACTTAAATATTCCCATTTTAGATAAAAATGAGTAAGTGTCTGATCACTTGAATCGTGACAGAATATTCCGTAATGATATATATTAAAAATGTTAATCAGAATGGCTGATTTTCAGTGAACGCTATTACATATATTTATGAAATTATCATTGATCAGTCTGAAAGCGAAGAAGAGAATGATGGAAAAAAGTCCAAACCAGAAGCTGAGGAGGAGGAAGCAAAAAAGGAGCGCCTGGACAAGAAACGGAAACTGAAAGAGATGTTTGATGCAGAGTATGATGAAGGGGATGCCACGTACTTTGATGATCTTAAAGAAGAAATGCATAAACAAGCCCAGGTACAAGCTGTTAATTTATCATTTTATCTGACTGCGTGTCTTCAGAAATACCCAACAGTGTTTGTCCAGAGGTCTTTTCTGGAGACACATGTGAGAAACCCAACAGCTGAAAGCTTGATTTAAATTGACATCGGTTAATGATATTATAATTCACTGAAGAGGTAAAGCTTACATGATGTATCTGGACCTATTCAGAAGTTTTTAGTGTTTTTGTCATTCACTGGTAGACTAGCATGGAAGGTCTTAAAAAAGCAAAACAATAAAACATGAGAGAAGAGTCCTGGTCCCCTCTCTGGAAGACATCAAGGCATCGTTTTACATGGAAGAAGGGGAAAATCCTTCTCATATTAACTTGCATCACATTTTCCTGGTATTATTTTCGGGGTGGTTTTTGCTTTGTTCAGTATAGAGGATTAAGCTTTGTGTGGTGATCTCTTCCCCACACTGTCAAGTTATTTTGAGAACAAATAATTGATTATGATCCTTCTGTATGTTTCATAGGAGTCTTTAGCATGACTGCATCTAAAATTCTGGATGCTGATTTTGTTCCAGGCCTCTTAACTTAAAAATGGCTTATTTCTTTGGCTGGCTTGGAAGAACATTGCCTTATGCTACTAGTAATTTCACTGTCTGCTCTTATGACAAAACCTTGTCCCAAATTGTTACTAAATTCATTACCACCCACTTATATTAACCTCTATCATAAGTGGTCATGGCATACTGATACACTTATTAAGAACACTTAAAATGTAAACAAGTACATTGCGGTAAAAGATTGAGATGATTTACAGTTGTTTCACTAGCAGTCTGTTACGGAGACACGTGCCAGCAGTCAGCTGTGACCCTACAGCAGGATGGAAGGGCGAGTATCTCAGACTCGGGATGTGTAAATACTTGTTGAAAAGTAAGCTTGGACCACAGGATTTGTTCCACGTCTCAGTACCTTGAAAAATGAAATGGGTTTGCTTAAACATGACATCGTGCATCACAGGTAGCTGAACATCAGGAGATAGAGTAGGAGTGTAAAGGGTAAAGCTTATCTTATTCATGAGGTTATCTTGTTAAATATTTACATATCTGCATTTATATGCCACAGAAGAGTTTTAAAAGATCCTTTTGAGGATACAGAGTATTTGAGGACACAGAAATATTTTTAAGCTGCTGAGTAACTTAGGAGCCCAATCTCCTTATAGTGACACCTAAAGATCAGGGTGTTAACTTTAAAAAGTAATTGGGTTCCTAAATCAAAAATGTACTTTTGACAGTTGTATCTTTAAAATCCAAAGTCACCCCTATGAAATATATATCACAAGTGACTCAGTTATTTAGTTCTCTTGGGCACTGTCTTTCAAGCAGACTAACAGCCCCTCTTGGGATTTCAAATTGGAAGAATTTCATGGTGGCAGAGATCTCACTCTGAATAAAGAGTCACATCTTTCTCAAAAGATTTATATAAATCTTAGCATGTTTTAAATAGAACTGGCACCTCACGAGCAAGTTGTTAATACTTGAATTTTGTAAAACATGATGACTTTCTCTTTGACTTTCTCCTTCTTGCATAGCTTAATAAAGCTGAATTTGAAGACCAAGATGATGAGACCAGAGTGCAGTATGAGGGCTTTCGGCCTGGGATGTATGTTCGAATAGAGATTGAGAACGTCCCGTGTGAATTTGTCCTGAATTTTGACCCGCATTATCCCATTATCCTGGGAGGTTTAGGCAACAGTGAAGGAAATGTGGGATATGTACAGGTATGTAGCCAAAGCTGTGAGTGCACTTTATTTCAGTATGGCTGTGCTTCACTGTGTCTGGAGTTGCTCTTTATTTTCTCTCTGGTTATCATATTCTTAATAAGGAGAAGTATTCATCCTTATCTCTTCAATAGTGGAATTGCTTTTGGTACAATTAACTTTACGTTAACAGATACTGGATTTTTAAAGGCTTAGTTGGATAACTGGAAGAAAAACACATGCTTGTTATTTAATGTTCATAATGTTGTTCTGCAGAGATGGCTCAGGGCTACTGTACACTGGTACTGTGATCATTAGCTTGCAAGCATGAGTTGTACTCTGTGGTTTGTGTTCTATAGATAGGTGACTAGAGGAAAGTTATTAGTTTACATATATTTGATTTGTTTTCTTACTAATTGCGTACAAATGGGATTTTGAACAGTGAAATTCTGATTATCTATAGGAAACCTAGTGTTAGAGTGTTCAGTGATTCTGAATAAAGCTTTCTGAGTAAGAACATTCTAGCGTAGATGGAAGTTGCTTTCAGTCATTCTTGAAAATTAAGGCTTGAATTTAAAAATTGCTGTGATTATCCTGTTAGAGCACTGTTAATCTTCTCTTCTAATTAGTTGCGCCTGAAGAAGCACCGATGGTATAAGAAGATACTTAAGACACGTGATCCTTTAATCCTCTCATTAGGGTGGAGGCGATTTCAGACTATTCCGATGTTCTACATAGAAGATCACAATGGGCGCCATAGGCTACTGAAGTACACACCACAGCATATGCATTGCGGAGCAACTTTCTGGGGTGAGGGAATTCTGGAGTTACTATCCTGAATCACTTCATCATTATAAAATACTCAAGCTTTATGGGATATATCAGAAAACACAGCTGGAAGCTTTGAGGATGATTTTTTAAAAGTTGTGTTCCCCGTGGAATATAGAATAACAAATAGCATGGTAAAATAGGCAGTTGCTAATAGAAAGAGAAGGGCAGGTGAATTATTTGGCTCTTAATCAAATGATGAATGTTCTGCTTGGTTCTGTTGTATCAAGGAGAAACTTTGTCTGGCTTTGTTTATAGAGAAGGCAAGCACTTGTGTGCATACGGGCCTGACCCTGCAAATGCTTCTGTGCATGAGTAAATGAATGTGCAAATAATTGCTCTAAGTTTGGTAGGCCTATTTATGTGAGTACCGGGTTGAGTGCTGTATTTAATCTTTCTTTGCTTTCAGTCATTGATATTCTACACCAAGAATTTATCAGCTTTCTGAACTTTAAGTAGAAGCTGCTACATGTTGTATAATGAGGCCCTTCATAATACTTTAAATTTTCCTGTAGGGCCCATCACTCCTCAGGGAACAGGATTTTTGGCGGTCCAGTCTGTCAGTGGCACAACAGTAAGTTCATTACGTTAATTACTGTTTTCCAAAGGTCTTCTGTGTATATAACATATAGATCTGAGAAGGAAGGTTATACGTGGTATATCAGTGATATCGGAGGACCTGTGAAGTTAGGTGGACTTCATCTTTTGAGAGATGTATTGTGATGAGATAGGAAACTAGATCAAAAGTTTTTTTTCCTCTGCTGCGTTGAAAATGACAAACACTGCGTTACTATTTTCCATGGAAAGGTTTATACCTACTTATTTTTTAGGTACGTCAGTATTTAGATAATTTCTGAAACCTTTTTACATGATGAGATTCTAATATTCCTGATGAAAAACTTTGTCCTCAATGTGGGAATCTCTGTGTTGTTAGAACATGTCCTGTTGCGCAGTCTCATCCTTGTTACAAGTATTAGGTTGTTCTCATCATGTGTCCACAACTTAATGGTGACTTACCGCAGTGCGCAGCTCTTCTCCTTTGAGACTTTGAGTAATATTCTGTTTCATAAAGAGAATACAGTAAGGTAGATAACAAGGACATCTAAATTGCTTCCAAGTTAATGAGAATGGCAGCTCTGAAAATCTCATTAGTGAGTGGTAGGGATGTTCCATCAGTAGTACCTTAACTTGTCTGTACAAAGTCAGTTTGTATTTTTCATGCTGCAGTACTCCTGTAAAGGTTAGAAATTCAGAACTCAAGCTCTAACAAACTGTGTAGTTGTATCAGTAAAATGGTTTCTTCACTATTTGGTAAATATATTAAGGATTGCTCTTTGGTAAATGTGGTTCGTCAGTGTATTTTTGCTCTGTTTCAGCCTGATTTCCGGATAGCTGCCACAGGAGTTGTGCTTGATTTAGATAAATCCATAACCGTTGTGAAGAAATTAAAGCTAACTGGCTTTCCATTCAAAATTTTTAAGAACACTTCTTTTATTAAGGTAGGTATGCATGTATGTGCTATAGAACTATGCAGCAGTGTTAGGAAGGAATGCAACTTGGGACTACATGCATCTTCCTGAGGCAGTTCTCTGTGATCACTGCTTAGTCTCTTAGTCTCTTAAGGTACTACCCAATGAATATAAATTATTACTGTTAACCAGACGAGAATTCTGAAATAGTCTCCTTGCTCACACTCAGTGTGATTTTAATTTTATTTTTTAAAATTATTTTTATTTTCTTCCTGAAACCCATTAGTTAGCATCTCATAGTGAAAGACAATTGTGAAGGATGTGAACTTAGCCCCAGTGTCATCCAGTCAGTTTGACCCCACTGAATTTCAGCTCTGAGATCAAAGATTATTGCAAGCAGTGCTTTAGGACTTCACAATTACAGTTACAGAACAGTTTGCCACAAAAAGTGTTGCAGAAGTGAATTTTCACAGATCTTCCAGCTGTCCTTAGTTGGACTCTGAGGAAAAGATTAGGGTGTTCTGCATTTGCGGCAGGAAGCAGCTCAGCACTGATTCTAACAGCCAAACACTGAAGTATTTGTGTGAAACGCACAATTTTTCTGGATTTCCTTGTGGTTTAAGAATGGAGCAGCTTACTTGCTTTTAAGGTATGCAGTTTTCCAGCAGATAATTTGTCCAGTTCTCTTTAAAAGTCATCTCAAATAGTTTGAGTTTTACGTGTATATTTTTGAATGCAAATAAGCTGATATATGACTCAAAAAGTAGGTTAGTTGAGGGAAGTGAGCATCTTTAGCTTGGAAAAGAGAAGGCTCCAGGGAGACCTCATTGTGGCCTTCCAATACTTGAAGGGAGCTTATAAACAGGAGGGGGAACGACTGTTTACAAGGTGGACAGTGATAGGACAAGGGGGAATGGTCTTAAACTGACAAGGGGGAGGTTTAAGTTAGATATTAGGAGGAATTGTTTCACACAGAGGGTGGTGACGCACTGGAACAGGTTGCCCAAGGAGATTGTGGATGCCCCATCCCTGGAGGCATTCAAGGCCAGGCTGGATGTGGCTCTGGGCAGCCTGGTCTGGTGGTTGGCAACCCTGCACACAGCAGGGGGGTTGAAACTAGATGATCATTGTGGTCCTTTTCAACCCAGGCCATTCTATGATTACTTCTATTAACTTAAAGTCAGTTAAGTAGGTTTTTTATATGGTCTGCGCTTGTAATATAAAGACAGTATTCTGTCCTTTGTATTTCTTAATCAGACAATTGTGGGGATTATGATGTTTTTGTGGCTGACGTACATCACACAAATAAACTTAGCATCTTGACTAATGGTGGGTAATTCACGCTTTCAGGGAATGTTTAACTCTCAGTTGGAAGTGGCTAAATTTGAAGGTGCAGCAATTCGTACTGTGAGCGGTATCCGAGGACAGATTAAAAAAGCCCTCCGAGCTCCAGCAGGTGCTTTTAGGGCAACATTTGAAGACAAGTTGCTGATGAGTGGTGAGTTGCACTTTCCTACGATTGATAAGGGGCTGTTATCAGCAACTTTCATCCTACTTCACTTATTGAAAAGCTGCATCTTAGTCTGTGGAATCTGATAATTGAGATGTGATTTCAAAGAGCGTGAAATCTGCTGAGATGCAGAATGAAATAATAAAAAAAGAAGCATCTTCATGTTGAATTTCTTTCAGTTATACTTAGAAGTCATACAGTATACAGATGAAAAGGCTTGTCTTGGAGATTTATTTCTCTGAGTGTTTTGAGGTGTTTTACACAGCATGCTGTGCTTTTCTCCATGGATGTGAAAATGAATTGCATTTAGTGATACAAGTGCTAGGAGAACATTTTCTTCTGAGAAGTCCAGAGAGTGGCATTGTAACTCCAGTTAGGTTCTTCTCCTCTAATGTTTGGGGGAAATGATGCTGGGAATATGAGATAGTGACCTACTATGTCTGCGGAGTGTCACTGTGATGCTGAGAACATGAGTTAATGTTAATCTGGGCTTATTTGACATTTATTTTCCTAACAGTGAAATTATGGGTAGTGCAAAACAAAAGTGGTTTAAATCTTTTATAAAAATATGCAAACAATAGGCAAATTGGCTTTTACTGGTCATAGTATAGGCACAGATACTGAAATGTGAACCTCTATGCAAGTCTTTAATAGGAAGGATAGATAGTGTGGTAAATGTAGCTGTTCTTCAGGACTGTGTGGTCTTTGTGACTGCTTTAGATCTTACAGAACCAAGTGGTACAAATAGTTAACATTGCCTTTGCCTGAAGTTGAACAGATTTGATAGATATATCAAACACAATACTAGCACATGGTCTATATGTTAGTTGTCTATTTCTATTCGGACAACATTTGCATGGAATGTGGTTGTGATGAACTGTGTTGTGAGAGCCAAGTGATATCTTTCTTTTCTTTCAGATATTGTCTTTGTGAGGACTTGGTATCCTGTGTCTATCCCCAAATTTTATAACCCTGTAACATCATTGCTGAAGCCAGCAGGTGAGAAAGATAGTTGGAGAGGAATGAGGACAACAGGCCAGCTGAGGCATGAGCGAGGCATCAAACTGAAACAAAACAAAGATTCCCTCTATAAGGTATATTTGATATATGAGTTCTTCTTATATGCTTTTTCTTTTTTTTAAACCAGTGATCACACTCTGATTTGCCCTGTGGCCTAGACCTGTGCAAACAGATCAGGGTAAACACATGTTCATTTCATATGTTAATATTAATAATTTAGTATTTTTATCCGCAGATACACAGTCTTACCTGGCATGAGACAGGACTGAATCAGTGGAAAGGAAGTGTTGTGTATTAATGAGAGTTAATAAAGTAATCTGAATAGTAAAGTAGGGGTGAAGTTTTCATGTACAGTTTTCATTTTACAGGTGCAAGAATGTGGAGAATCTTCACTCACCCCCCCCACCCCTCCCATTGGTAGGAAATCAGATGAAAGCTTTGTAAGGTCATGTCTTTTATACATGTTCTGTATCCATTCTTTTAGCCTATTGTGAGGGAGAAAAGGCATTTCAATAAGCTCCACATTCCTAAAGCACTGCAGAAAGCACTGCCATTTAAGAACAAGCCTAAGAATCTTGAGAAGAAGGGCAAGACTCCAAAAGATCAGTGGAGACCAGCTGTTATCAGGGAGCCTCATGAAAAGAAGGTAATTATCACTTACCCTGAAACAAGGATTCCCTACTGGAAAATGTGTTGCTTAGACCATTTCTAACTATTGTTTTAGCACTTGAAAATACTACTAGTGCTAAAGATATATATGCTCTTAGTAAAAAATTGTCATTGCAATTTGTTTTGTTCCTGTTTAGCACATGGCACATGTATGGAAATGGTTCTGAGTAGATAGCATCTATTTATTAAACTAGTAGGTCACCTGGTAGAACTTTTGTCCTTGTCACAGTACCTTCAAAGTATTTCAAATGGATATAGTCCTCTCGCAGTAGGGCAATTTAAGTTGACAGCTGCAGTCTTTTATTTGTCATGTCATTGCTATATATTATAGGTGAGATTTGAAGTGAATTCTCTACTTTGA
The DNA here is from genome assembly GCA_016647715.1 of Pavo muticus. Lineage (NCBI taxonomy): Eukaryota > Metazoa > Chordata > Aves > Galliformes > Phasianidae > Pavo > Pavo muticus. Next base: position 1,185,054 of record JACDJE010000114.1, read on the forward strand.
AAAAGGAGAATTGCAGCATGCTTACAACTTCAGTATAAATGTTCTACACAATTAATCAATTAAGCACAGATTTCTAAATAGTATCAAATCAAAATCAGAGTTCACAAAAATTAAGTATTCTATTAACTTCCCAACAAGATAGATAATTATACCATTTTAGAAATTGGGGAACAGGTATAAAAAATGTTAGGAATCTGCCCTGAATCTCTGATTTGGTATATAGCTGTCTCTGAGGTTAAACTGTTTCTTGATACAAAACTCAACTGTCTGTATATTGATTTTCTTGCTTTCTGTTCTAGATATCGGCCCTACTCAATGCTTTGAGTACAGTGAATAATTACAAGATAAAGAAAGCCAAAGTAAGACATCGGCAGCAGGTTAAAGAATATGTTAAAGTTAAGCAGAAGGAGGAGGAACAGAAATTAAAGAGACAAAAGGAGGCTAAGAAGAAAATTTATCGAATACTGGGACAAAGAGAGAAAAAGAGGCAGAAGTCAAGCTTGAAAGGATCTAGCGAGGGAGCAAAGAGTGTGTAAAATTGTATCAGATTTTGGGGCAAATGAGAAAATAGGATGGCTGTGCAATTTTCTCTTGGAACAACAGCAACAAAAAAACCTTAGACTACACTGAATGTGCTTCCAGGAGAGGAAAAATGCCAATGTGACCTTTTTCAAGCTATTGAATACATTTGGAAATGTATATAAATAAGATGGAGAACTATGAATTGTGATTTTTCTATATGATATTCTCGAGGACTTCATATTTCAGTATATTTCTACCCATACTGCATATTTGTCCAGCCAATAAAGTATTTTATTTCCAAGTTTCTGAATATTCTTTGTGTCTAAGTGTTTTATCATAGTTCTAGTGGATTCATGTGAAAGGATGAACTCCTGTGGATGAGTGTCTCTGAATGTGTTTCTTTGTTGGCCATTGCCTAAATTTTGCCCTTAGCAAGTCTTCTAGTAAAAGGCATGAAGGTCAGCTGTTTCTGGGCAGGAGTTGTGCAATTTCTGGCTAAGCAGTGTTAGACACTTCCTGAATGCTGGCAACTACTGTAAGGTAGGTACGAACAGCTTTACTTTCTTCTTTGAGGAATGTCTTTCTTTCCGTGTCTTGGTTTGATGGTTTGTTGTTAGACTTTCTTAAGATGAGTGGAGGGAAGAGGTAAAAGAGGCGTAGTTCCAGTTGTGTTAACTGACGGTTGAAGTCTTTCAGCATGATGGGAAGCTTTGAATAATCTTTGCAGAGGAGTTTTTTTGTTATGCCATACATGACATCAGCTGGTTACTGTGAAATGTCTGTTTAATACTTCAAACAGGAAGCAGCTCAGATAAAAAATCAGTAATCTCTCGGTCTCTTTCCTAAATGAGTTCACTATCATTAAGCCAAAATTCGTATTATTGCACTGTGTTACCATTTCCTATCTCTGATGGGAGATTCCCTGTGGGTTCCCTCATACAAAAGCTTTCTGTTGAGCGAGTTTGTAGACTTTTATGCCAACATTTAGCATTCAGGTTTACCTTAATTAATCTCATAATGTTCTGTGTACTCCTAATATTGACATTCTAATGCATCCATTTTTGCCCATGTGATATTTGGCTGAAACCAGCCTCATATTAATTAACTGATTATTTCTTTTTGTTTTTACCTGTAAGGTTCACCTGAGGTCACGTGAATATGAGAGCATGATTTATTCTGTAATGTTGAAAATTATCTCCCGAAGAATAAACAACTGCTGCTCTTTTGTTGTTTTTGTTGAACAGGGTGGTCCGCTATGACTTTGTTCTTTTGTTCTGCCGTGTTGTTTCCAGTTCTGTCATAGTGTGCTAGGTTGGGTCACCTGTGTTTCTCCTTGATCCCACCTCTTTCCATGTCTTTGTGACACCAAGCTCAGATGTGAGATAGCTGGTGTGCCCCACCAGCGTGTGCCAACTGCTGGCCTGCAATGATCTACAGAGTCCAGGCCTATTATGGCAAATAGATATTAAAGGACCTTGGCTGAGCTTTGGTTTGCTGGGGGGTCTGCTGGTGGTTAACAGTTTTCAAGGCTTTTGTTGGTGTCTTTGTGGAAAAATGCTGGCTATAGCCGTCTAAACTTCCTGTATTTAGATTTAAAAACAAAAAAGAGGGCACCTTCCTACCAGGAGAAGTATTTATTGCGTGAGCAGCTGTCCTCAAGGCCACACACTGAGCAAGGGCACTTCTTCCATCTGCAAAGTTCTGCTGCAGTGGCAGTGGCTCTGCTAAAAAAGATTGCAAGACATTTGCATTTCTTACAGAGCCAATTTTTTGGAAATTTAGAGGAGAAAACAGGTTTAGCAAGCATCGCAACATTCTGCCCCTGCGTTGGACTTGAGGAGGTCCAGAACTGCCTAGGTTTTATGGTGATAGAGAGCTTGGCCAGGGTCCAGTACATTTGCTAATTGTGCCTGGGCCATGATTTACAGCGCTCTGGAGAAGGTCACTATAAATCCTCTACTGTGGTATGAGGGAGGCGGTGTACAACATATAGATTACAGTCATCACTGTATCTGTCTGTCTAACTGTTAGGAAAAAGATTAAAAAAACATATTTACCACTACTGGACAGCTGGTGGAGTGCAGCAAGAAAGTCCACCTTACCAGAGAGCATCGCTGGCAGCAATTGGTGCTGGCAGGTGGCAGAATGAGGAGCTGAACTGTGCTTATCTCAGATAAACCCAGTCAGCACTGCAGGAGGTACAACTAATTAGCAGTCCTGCTTGTGATTAAGTCCTGGGCACACTTGAAAAACCATAGCAAAAACAGCCTTTAGTACAATGATTTCCATGTTATAAAAATATATGTATATATATATCCAGTAGATAATCCAACATGAACTGAATCCTGAGGTATTTTTACAGAGCAGGTGATGCTAATGGTCAGTTTTGAGTGTCAGTTTTGGGGTGAAGTGTGAGGGGGTGGTGGGGCTTCCTGCACACAGGGCTGTGTGTGCAAACAGTTAGCAAAGGCCAACGCTGCAGCTTTGGCTAAAGCTAAATAACACCATTCCTTGGAAGCCTGAACAGATGAATGTTTCTTATTTTGGATTGGCTATGTGGACTCGTTTTTCAACAGTTAGGCCTGATTCTGCCTCACTCTTTTTGTCTCTTCAGTCAGTTTTCAAACTGAAATAGGTGACTCGTACCGGAGCAGATGAGGCTCCATGTCCTGCCCCAGCAGCTGGCTGTTGTGGGGATGACTGGTGAATACCCACCCCAGCAGTTTGTGAGGTGTCTGGGTGTCCCCATCCCCAGGGTTGCTCCCTGTGCTTTTGAGACTTACCCACGCACATTAATGGCTCACCTTCTTCTTCACTCACACTGAAAAACTCCTCTGTGACTGCCTGAAGAGGTAGGTTAAAATACGTGGGGTGTAGCTAGCCTTATGGGAGGAGGTAGGAATCATTCCAGAGCTGTCTAGCTTTGAGAGAATCATTTTATATTGTTTGCTATTTTAAAATGGAATTACAGGTTTGTAATGACTTAAAAATAAAAGCTCCATTCACATTGTATTTCAAACTAAGTTAATTAATGTGATATTGTGGTATAGTTATTAGATTCAATTGAAATAATTAAAATAACTTCATTAGACTGTCAAAATACTTCTGCATATAATGGCTTGTCGTTGCTTGCGTGTACAAAGCCATGGCCAGCTGTGACTTCACTCTCAAACCAGGCTGTGTCCACACCGGGTGATGTAGCTCCAAATGGAGGTCCTGTTTTTCACACGTCTAAGGCCCACAGCTCTGAGTCAATTTGTGAACATCCCCACGTGTCTATTGCTTCTTCATATCAGGACTGTAATTTGTTCTTTGCCAACAACAAGCTGTTTTCAAAGAGTTTGAGAGCTCTGTAGCACTGACACAAACTAATGCAATTAGACATATTAGACACTGGTTTCTCTGCAACCAATTTTAAACAGCATCCGTGCTGTAGCTTTAAAGGTCACTGTTGATGGAGCCTCACATTCACAAACACCAAGCTTAATTTGTTGTCTATTTTAATGTATTGTCCTGAAGTTATTGGGTTTTGAGAACATAGAATCTATTAAGAAGCTTAATAGAGCAGCTCATTCCAATTATAAGAAATGTATTGGTGAAGAAAATGGAAGTGCGTGGAAGATCAATGTATTAAGCAGTTGCCTAAATGAAGGAAACAGATTTAAATTAATTGTCTTTAGTTTGAAGATATTTGCTTCTACATTTGCTTTTAGTTCTAAAAATGCTGGGTTGCCTATGTTGTAATGGATAAAGCATTTCTATGCTGATTGTATCAAACTTAGATAGTGAGATATCCGCTATCTTTTCCTTCGTTTTGGGGTATATTTGGATTTTTTTGCTTTTTTTTCCCTTTCCCCTGGGTTGTTTTTTCTTGTTTTGGAGGTTCTTGAATTTCTTTGCTAGAAGACTGTTGAACAGAAAACTTAGTGAACCCAAGACAGGTCATCTATGAAGATTCAGTCTGGACAGGCTGGTTCTTCAGCTTTGAATTTCAATTGCCAAATGCCAGGTTTCCTCATGTTTCAGACTGTTGCTTAAGGACATGGACATTTGGAAAGTAATCTCAAGTTAATATTGCTTTTTTTTCCCCCTTCATCAGTGGAGTCTGAAGTTAGAGAGGGGATACAGGTACTTCTAATTCAGGATCAATTCTCTGCTCCAGTTTGCAGTTTGTGAACTGATTTGGCAAACACTAATGGAAAGGCAGAGATGGGGGCAAAGTCTCATTTTAAATTATTTTTGCATAATATCTGAGAAGATTTCCCAGTATTTTTTCTTGCAGGAGAAAACTATAGCCTGATTGTAAGCAAAGCAAGGTAAGTACTGGCTGACTCAAAATTGAACTCAAGAACAAGTATACTGTATACTTGCACTGGGTTTTCAGTTTGAGTTTCTGCATTATTGGAATTCTTTCTTTTCTTGCAAGGATTTAGCATGTCTTCATAGTGTTTTATGTATGCTGTCTCAGAAATTAGCAAGAGAGGCTGAAATTCTTACTAAATTGTAGTCTGCTAGAGGTTCAGAGGTCTTCAGATCATGCAATAGCTTCTAGGACACATTGTTCATCTCAGACAGTAATCAACGCAGGGAAAGAGATGAATTATTGAGGAACTCGATAGATGATTGCGTGATCTGACACTGGTCATAGCTTGAAAAGAAAGATTGAGATCTTTATTCCTGAAAATATGAAAACCTTGATGGCAATCCCTTGATAGGATTGCTTTTGTGATTTAAATTAAAAACACGTTTTTTGGGGGAAGAGAATTAATTTTCAGCTTACTGGAATACATGCATTTAAAAAGTATTTTATCCAATTTTTTCTGCTTGTTCATCTGTTTCCAGTACTTGAAGTTTAAGTAATTAAAATAACATGTATTTGTCAATAAGTTGTTAATTCCAGTGCTGTATAAAACAATTGAATTCATTTGGATTTACAAAAAACTTTTTTTTTTACAAAGTTCGTTACAAAAAGCTCTTCAGGAAACAAACAGATCATGAGTTCAGTCCTCCCCCTATGATGCTCCATCTGTCTACATTATATCTGTTCAAAATAAAAAAATAACCTTTGCTCACATCCAGGAAGAAACAGCCCTTCAAAAATTATTCCCAGAGCTGAGCTGCATATGCTTTTGGGGTAGTTTTATATTCTATAAGGTGTCCTTTCTGGCAACAAAGTGGTGAAAACATATGTGAACATGTTAGGAAGATTCCCATAACAATTCGCTTTGCGTAATCCATTTACAAATACTGGATGCTGTGCTGCTATTGGCCTCACTTGTTTGTTGCATTTGGTTAAGGGAGGGGGGAGCAGTCCCTGAGGATAGGGTATGGAGTGTGTTTTGAGAGCAGCAAAGTCTGGAAGTCTCCTCTGCCTCTTGAGAGGTGGTCTTTGCAAAGGCCACAAAATCAGCTTGGCTTAAAATGCAACTTTTCAGAAAGCAAAACTGATTTCCCCAGCTTTAGCCTTAGTGTTTAGGGAGGAACAGCAAACTGCTGAGACTTTAAGCACCAAGTCTTGCCCTTGTTGGGAGTGAGTAAAAGTGTTTCCTACTTCCTGGTAGTGCCTGCGGTTGGGAGCCCAGCTGCCCTGTAGAGGTGGGGCTGGCATGCTGTCCTGGCAGGCTAAGGGGAGCAGGGCCTGGCCAGGCCAGAGCTGACCTGACAGAGGCACATTGCAGAGCTTCAGCCTGGCTCTGACCCCCTGCTTGGGGTGTTACAAATCAACATAAACCTGAGAGCCTCTAAGGGAGAGCGCTGCAGCCTCCGTGGGCTTGGCAGAGGCTTCACCATGTACAGTCAGTGTTCAGGTTACAAGTCTGGCAGGGCCAGAACTCATGTAAAAGCATATGTAGAGTATTCTAATTCCGTGCACAGCAATGCTGTATCTGTAAGTCTGTCGTACAATACAATGAAAAAGTAGGCATTAGTGTAGTGTTGCCTGAATGCTAGCAGCTGGAAGAAAACAAAGGAGCAAAGCAACCAGGTATGTCTTAACAACTTTAAGTTTTAGAAGAGAGTTACTGTGAAATATTGGTTCTGAGTAAACATATTCTTGAATCCTTGTAACGCTGATGAATGCAGCTTAGGTCTGGGTACTGTGTTCCTGACAGTGATATTGGATCTTTCAGCTCTCCTGTGTGGTGGAAATCACCTGCAAGCAGTGCACATCCTGTGCAAAGGAATTTCTGCCACTGGGTTTTGACAAACAGGGCACATTTTGTATAGAAGAAGAAAAAAAGCAAACAAACAAGGACATGCAGGAGACTGAAGAACTGAAATATTAAAATATGGCTGCACAGCTTAACTCAGTGCAATTGGTTATGCTGTTTCCTTTAATAAAAAGAAAGGAGATAACGAAGAAGCCCTTAGTTTCTTATAGATGACCTGTTCTCGTAATCACAGAATCATAGAAAGACCTGGGTTGAAAAGGACCTCAAAGATCGTCTAGCTTCAACCCCCCTGCCATGGAAAGGGTAGCCAACCACTAGATCAGGCTGCCTTTCCCCTTAAAAAGACCCCCCAAAGCCTCTAGGAGCCATTAGTGCCTTATAAAAAAATATGTTATAGCATAGTTATTAAAATGAGGCAAAACAATTAACAAGAATCAGGAATGATGGCTTGCAACAGGCACCTGCAGGCTTCTGATTGTATGGGTGGGAAAACAATCAGCTGCATAACTCCTTACTCAGGTTCGGCAGGGGAAACTACAGTATTACACAGGGAGAAGAAAGCCTTGATTTAGGACGTGTGGCTGTTAGGAGATGAAATGTATGGAGGGCTAAGGGCCAGACCTCAGAGAATTATAGCTGCTTTGGGAGAGAATGCCAAAGGACCCACTTTTTTTTTCATGAGGAATGTGTTTCAATCTTGTCATTTGTATCTTTCTTGGTACTTCAGTTTTCCTTTCTGTACGTTTCATGCTGATTATTATCAATATACACAGATCTGTTTGCATCATTACAGCTCCCCCTCACCTTGCTCATGCCTGTACAACACAGGACTACAGGGCAGGTGGTGCTGTTTGGCTCCATCTCTGGAGGCAAATAGATAATAACAAAGCTGAGGCACTGATATGCTGTGGGTGGTAGCTGGTCAATGTTGGAAGGACAGCATGAATTAGGGCCATCACTGACCCACAAGTGGCATTGTCACATCATAACGACAGATGGAGAAAGCCTAAATCCTTGGGCAGTGAGGGCAAGCCTTGTCCTAAGCAGACGCAGTTCTACGGGTAGAATGTTTGGAAAGTCCCATAGTGGTTTATATACCCTGTACAGCATACTCCGAAATCTGGAAGCTCTATCTCCTCTTGCTTTGAAGCCAACTACACTCAAAGCTAATTCCCTCTTCTTTGCCCTTGCCATTGACCTCATTTACAGAGATGAAAAAAGTGAAAACAATTAGCTCACTGGGAAATTCTATTATGTGGAAGGGAGGTGGACGTTTGATCAATACTTGGGGGTTATGGTCTCAGCTGGAAGGGCAGATTTTTGTCTCTCAGATGGAGCGATGCCCATTAGTCTCAGACGGCTTTGCAAGTAAGAACAATTGCAATCCAATCTTTTGCTCTTGGAAAACTGAAAGACACCACTTTAATCATCCCAAGTTGTGAACTGAAATAGATATTAAACCTAATTCATCATATTGTTATAGAGGGGAGAAGGTCTTGTTAGGGAAATGTGCTCTTCATTTAACTTTGACTAATTGAGTAAAGCAGAACTCGCCCCAGCATCTTACTCTCCTAGCCCAGAAGTGACTTCTCTGGGACTGTGTTGCAAAAGCATGTATCTTGCTCCATTCACACCTGTAATACACTCTCTGAAAGCCTTACTCACTCCTTCACCTCACTGACATTGAACATGCATCCAAGCTTTGGGCTGGCTTATACACCTGCAGTTTGCTCTGCTGAGGATGGTCTCTGCCATTGGGGTTTCAGCTGCAGCTCCAAAGTGGCCTCTCTGGTAGACTGGAGAAGTGAAGCAGATCTGCCTACTCTTGAATTTTAATGTCCTCATTGAAGCAAGTGAGCATATATTATGAGAGGCAAGGATAAGTGGGCTTTTGCCTCTGAAACTACTGTTCCAGTAGATTGGAAGCAGGTTGGTTTTTTTTTTTTTCCTAATGAATATAGAAAAGTATTAGTTTATCTCACTTAAAGTTTGTTATTATGAAATGGCAGAGATGTCAGTATTTGGGAGTTCAAGGTTTAATTTCTAGTAAGTGAGGTGTTGATATGCTTTAGAAAAGTATGGCTGATTTCCTGTAAACCTACAAGCATAAACTATCACTGTTAATGGTAGGGAGTACTTGCACCTCTCTAATGCCCTCTAACATTCACTTACTTTTTCATGCTACTAGTTGGCTTTTGGAATGCATAATTTGCCAAAACCAGTGAGGCAATTAGTGTGCTTAGCATCCTATTTTCCCTGCAGACATAGTTGATGTGGAAAGTTAATATATTTTGCATTTTTATTCTACCTATGCTCTGGGAGTCTCAAAATTTTTCACTTGGGTTAACTTAAGAAGTCTTTAAGTGATTCTCATAACCGAGATCATAAATAATCTCTGTTTGTCAAGGTGGGAAATAAAGCAATGGCATGACAACACGCTCTAGCATTCCTGGTACTGGATTTAGAATGCTATAGCTCTGTAACACAAAGCACTAATTAATTACTTATATTTTTAACCTATCGGTTAAATTATGTGGGTTGTTGCTGTTTGTTTAATCACAATGATTTAACTTAATTTTGGCAGGTTTTACACCATGCTGTGTATTTTTTTCAGCTTGTTAGTTCATTTTAACATACAACTAAAACTGCAAGACTCTTTTACTTGCCTTCTTTTCTTGTTTTGCACAAGGACACTCTGCATATGAGTCCCTTAACACCCCCCACACCTGTCATGCTAGCAAGACCCAGAAAACTTTAGTAGGTCTTTGTGGGCTTAGAGGTGAGACACAGGTGCTTGAATAAGGTGAGTGATAACTGATGTGCTACACCTTGTTTTGCAGGTATTTCAGCTGCTCTGCCTCCACTGGCTGGTTTGTTTGAAGGCTGAGCATATCAGGGGAAGCTGCTGGACTTGAAAGATATGATGAAATTTGGTGAGTAAAAAGGTTTTTAGTGTTGGTGGCAAGTATAAGGAAAAGGTTTTCTTTTTGTTGTGAATTTTGCATCAATCCTGGTACTTGGAGGTGTAGAGCTAGGGGGTTGTGCCTTTTTTGTCCTCTGAACCTTGCGTGACAGCCTGGGGCCCAGCTGCTGAGTGCCCTGGGCTTCCGGTGAGGGCTGGAGTGCTGGATACTGTGTGCTGTGCCCCTGTGAGCTTCCCTGAGGGGCCCTGGCTGGGGCTTGTAGCTTCTGTTTTTCTCTGTTCCTTAGCCCTGGAGCTTTGTGCTGCTAGCTTTTAAGAAGATAAATGGCAATGCACAGCTGCCTGCCTGCAGCAATAGTGGTAACTTGTTCCTGCTAAATGGGGATTTCTGAAGGGAAGCTGGTTTGGACCTCAGTGTTGGTCAGGCATCAACGTAGGTCAGGCATTTGACCTCTTCTGCTCAGCAGCTGGTCATCTTGTTGTTGTTTGGAGTTACAGAATAGTCTGTAGCTTAACATAGTAACATCACTTCCCTGGGGTAGTTTCTCGGGTGGCATTTTTTTCTGCACGTCCTGAAGAACTCGGTTTGTTGCTCAGATTGTATAGCATGAGGTGTCCTTAACTCTGTGAATAGTAGAATTTCCTAAGGTGTGTAATGGGCGTACACAGAGTAAGTTTTTCTGTCCCCCTGAGCTGTGACCTGGAAATGGGTAAGCTGTTGTGCTAGCTGACTGAAGAAAGGAGAAAAGGAGACGGGTCCTTAAGGGTTATTTGGTTGTCAAAAAGGACCCATTTCATTGTTTTTCTTGTGGAGAAATGATGTTCGGTGCTGTGGGAAGTGAAGTTATAGTAGCATAGGACTAGTGAGATTTATGCACGGATGTGTATGCTGATTATGAGTAAGAGCGTTCACTGTGGATCACGTCCAGGAGGACTATATCTGTTGTCAACAAGCAGAATGAGCAGGAAAAATCATTTCTGGTCACAAGAATGAGTGTGATATGAGGGTCAATGGTTGACAGGCTAAAACACTGTGCAGATCTTGCAGAGCTGAGGTGCAGGAAAAAGTCTGATCTGGCCAAACAATCTTTCTGCAAGGCTGTTACATGGAAATGTGGGTGACTTTGGTAACAGAAGGGCTCTCCCTCCAAGAGGGCTGCTCAGAAAGGCTTGCAGTATTGCAGGAAAGGCATTTTGCAATGTACCAGGTGGTAAGGATCTGCACAGGCTTGGATCAGTGCAATCTGGAATGCCAGGTGGCACGCTGAAGCCTGGTGCCAGCAGAGACTTGCTATCATTCTCATTGTATAATTGATTGGTGATCTCGCTAATTTGAAATCAGATCTGTATTTTGTATTGACTTAAATATAATCTGCCAAATGAATGAAAATCTGACATCAACTGTTTGTCAAGACACAGCTGAAGTCGCAGTCCAAGTGAGTACACCTCTTTAAATAAGTTCTTTTCACCTTTATTTCCCCTTTTTCTTCCCTCACTCCATCACCCTTGTATTTACAGTGTGACACTTTTGTTAAACACGAGGCTTTGGCACTGGGAAGTGTGCAGAGGTACCAGTCAGGCTTGGATGGGATTGCTGAAATACTCTGTGTAGCATCAGAATTACTGGTGCTCACGTCTGCCTTTCTAGTGTTCCAGATCTTTTTCTGAATGTATATAATGGCATTTCACAGTCAGGCCCGGCTCAGTGACCTTTCCTTGGGATGTCAGTGTGTGGTTAATACTCACTTCTCACACTGTTGCTGAAGCAAATGCCGCTGGCACTGTCTGCAGGTTAAGTCCGTGCTGCAGATGAATCAGATGTGATGGAGCTGCTGCAGTCTGGAGGGATGAGTGTATGGCAGTCTTTAAAGCCATCTCAGGTTTTGCTCGAGACATCGCAAAACAAAATGACATGTTTTTGGGTGCTTAGTTTAAAAAGGTGGCAATGTTCTTTTTGTAGCTGTTTAGGGGGAAAAGAAATAGCTTTAAAAATCTGGGTGTATCTATGAAGAAAGAAGCACTGAATAGGAACAGCGTGAAGAAAACAGGAGTGTTTGCAAGCTGTCAGAGAAGCTTGCCTCCTTATTGATCCTTGGGCTTAACAGAATGTGACAACTTACAGCAACCAAAATGAACAAGCATGGAAGAATACACAAGGTCTGATTAAAAATTTATTAAGCTGAACTCCAGAACCTCTGAAGAATATCCATGTTGGGACTTTTTTTCTTAGCAGTACTGCTAAACAATCTAGAGTGAATTAGGCTCCTACAATTGGAAATTTAATTTGGGGTCATCTTTAAATGAACTCTAAAAGCATTAGACTTTGTTTGGCCAGGATCTTTTCCTTGGGCCTAAGTCCAGCATGTTGTCTCCAAATCAATTCCAAGGTCCCTTGCCAGCCCAAGTTGCTATTGATTTTTTTTTCTTTTAACAGAAATTCATCTCTGTGGTGATCACATTATGTGTCCTGGCCAGTAAATCAGCAAAACTGATTTCTAACTAAGAGAAGCTGATGTATAAGGAAGTGCTGTTACTCATGTTTAGCAGCTGCACAGCGGCTGGAATGCATGTCCAGTTTGATGGATATCCTCCCAGCGAGGCCAACTTTTGGACTGGCTAGCCTGTAGCTGCTCAGAAGTCATGCAAAAAAAGAGCACCTGTATACATACGCACACAGACACACCCCTAAAGCACCTGCCCTTCCTAATGTCAAGTCTTGGAGGTAGACCATTTTAGCTTTGATTTACTCTGGAAGAAGACTGCTGCAATTTAGAGGGTTGAATTCTTTTGAGCTGGTGCATGCCAGAGGTCCTGGGGTGCATGTTGTCAAATGACTGTGGCACTTATGACAGGAGCTTTGTTTTTTAACCAACCTGTGGTTGTTCCTTCGCATGTTATGTTTTGATGAAAGTCTTTGATTCATTTGTAAGTGTTTTGGTATGAGGAGCAAATGTGAGACAGCAAAGAAGATTTTGATGCTGTGGTAAAGGTAGAAGTACCTACAAAATATTCCCTTTGACAAATGACTTTTCACGTTTGAGAAAATCAGGCAAAGCAACACACAGCCACAGTGAATTTGTTTCCTACTTGAACAGGTTTTCTTTTTTTTTTTTAAACATGATTCTGAAAAAAAGGTTTGCTGGCTGGAAGACTAAAGGTGCCTGTATTTGTATTATGTGATGTCTTATAACTAAAATTTGTGAAGGAAAATATTTTTCTTAAAAAGGGAAAAATAATCATTTCCTTGTATAAATTGTCATGAGAGTCCAATGGAAAATAATTGGCATGAGTATAGTTGGAATAGGGTGATATGACATAAAAACAAATATCTCAAAGACCAGGTGGCAATACAAACCAAAGCAATTGTGTCTTGTATGCTACTAACTTAGTTAGTGCAGTTACCAATAATTACCACATCCTTAAATGACCATATTGTATTCACTAATGTCACTAAGGTCAACTCGCAGTCATAGGATAAAAGGGGATACTCCAATAGCTCTTAATGTTCATCAAAATGAGAAGATTGATATTGACAAGGTGACCTCTGCTCCGAAGGGGCAGTTTATTTTGAATGCCTGTAGTTTTTCTTGTTTGTGATTGACAGACTTGATGGTATGGCTATTAACTTTCTTTGTTTTTAATTTTTGTTCCCTAAAGGAGCAGCACAGCCCGTGCTATCTGTGCTAGCTATTTTGAATGATGCAGCAATAGCACAAGTAAGAAAAGGCTAGTAAGACTTGTCTGCACGAAGTTGCTATGCCCCAGTGCTCATGTCCCCCAAATGCCCTTTGATTGGTCTCTGAATGACCCCGGCTCTGTGTTAATGTCTGGCATGCAGTTCCGCAATTAAAATGTGTGGCCTGACATCAGTTCCGAATTTGTCTTTCCTTCAATTTTTCATGTCCACCCAATTCATTCTTTTGTCCTCTTAACCTTCGCTGTGTCATGTAAGCATACATCTTATTCTTTGGTTGCTATCAGTGGAAAGTTTGCGTACAATTTACTTTTTCAGTTCTGATCCATTTTCCTCTTATTGTACTTTTTCATCTGTTTGCATTGCTTTATACTGAAAATTATATTAATTGATCTTTCGTGACATATGGATCCTTCCTCACAGTTACACTCCACAGCAGTAATTTTGCTTAAGACAAATTTAGCTAATTCAGAGAGGAACCTGTGCTGAAAGATATTAAAGAAAAATAAAAACTATGGGTGATGCACACCTCTGTGTTTGTTAGTGGGAAAAGGATTGATTTCTAAAAGATATAATGTTTGTAAATACTCCGAGGCAAACCAGGAAAATAATACTTGAAAGAACTAGCCAACATTTTGTGCTTGCAGTTAAATGTATTGACAGATTTTGGGAAGAACAACTGTATGCTCTTTTCTGCTTGAAGAATATCTTGGTGCATGTGAATTTCCAAGTTTAGATCAGCTAAACGTAGTTCTTGAAGACTCTTCTCTGATTATATTGGGTGATTAGGAGTTCAGGCTTAGTAAGCACCATTACTGTCAAAAGAAAAAGTGTTTTAAATAAAACTTGTGAATATCTCTGGGATTTGACACTATTTGCTGTAGAGGGAGGTCATAGTGCTGTGGTTGAATAATCAATACAGCTGTTCTGAGATGTGAAGGAGAAAGAAGTTGGGAAGTATAGCAAATTTGTGAGAGAGCATGGGTTTCAGTAGAGGGCTCTTTAACCTAAGCTTCCTTAGAGGCTGAGCATGCTTACAGTGCATCCTACAGAATTTCTTCCTGAAGGACATGTTATTGCAACTTCAAGAAAGGGTCTGCAATGTTTGTACAGTTTATATCGTCCAGAATGGCAATGACATTCCCTTTTTTCTTTATTTTGTTTCCCTCAGCCTTTTGATTTGGTAAGTGCATTGCGAAAGTCAAGGACAAGTATTTCTGAATAGACAAGTTTGTGGCTTCTTTCTTTCCCACCCTCTCCATTTTTTCCTACTGGAGGTTTGTTCTACAGATATGATACAGCTCTGAACTAACTTGTGGTGCAGAAGTCATTCCATTTGGTTTAGCTGAATAGAATCATTGCATTCATATGGCAAAGGGACATTTGTTTGATGGAAATTTGAAAGTCTGGCTGTAGGACTGGTAACTGTGCTCGGAGATGGGGGACGTGAGGAGGTGGCTTGACAGACTTGAGGCTATTAGGGCAGACAGAGGCCTTGGTGGTCTTCCTCATTCTCTGATGTATTTTTCCCCATGCCGGAACTTTGGTGATCCCTGAGCAGCAGCACATGGTGGTGATGCCTCTTGCTTGTATTTTGGGGGCAGAAATGAAGCCTGATTTCATGTTTAAGATAAATATGTTGAAATGTGATGCTTTGACTAACTTCTAAAAATAGGTTCATAAACTATGCATTTGTAATAAGTTTACATGGATTTTTTTCATAGATATTAAGATTTATTCTCTCAGAAATATAATAAATCTGAGTTGAGAAACAGACCAGCAGAGAGAGCCAGCCTGGAGACTCACTGTCAGCCTGAAGCCTTCCTTCAAATAAAGTTCTAAGGTTTAATCCTAACAGCTATGTTTTCAGTATTGAGACCAGAAAACTCATCTGGCAGCTTCTTCAGGTTCAGTCCTGTATGGTGAGAGACTTATAGAGTACTTGTGAAGCAGCACGTCGTGACTTGCAACCACATTTACTTATGAATGTATGCGTGTCTTGCTGTGAACTGGGTGAGAGGTGTGAGAGCAGAGCCATGAAAGAATTGCGGTCAGGGACTTCAGAGCAAGCCACCAGTTTAGTGCAGAGGGAGAGAGGTGTTTTTGTCACATAGTTTGAGAAATGCCTGTTAGTTCAGATGTGGGCTTTGCTGAACTCATTGATACTGCAGAATCTGGTCATGCTATGTTTGAAAGAGCATCTCTTGTATTCACCTGAGCAATGGAGGTGTGCTAACATATTTTTTTAAAGTGATACCTGTTTAAAAGCATCTGTTTTAACTTCGACTCTCTTCGTTCTCGATGCAGGTTTTTAATTTGGGTGTTGGTGAGATTTGTTTCTGCATGTTTCAGGTTTCAGTGAATTCCTGCTCTGCTCTATGGGTCTGGGAATAGTGCAGAATATCAAGGGGGGAATGGTTTTAACTGAGATGGGAGGTTTAGGTTAGGTGTTAGGAGGAAGTTTTTCCACTAAGGGTGGTGATGCACTGGAAGAGGTTGCCCAAGGAGGTTGTGGATGCCCCATCCCTGGAGGCACTCAAGGCCAGGCTGGATGTGTCTCTGGGCAGCCTGGTCTGGTGGTTGGCGACCCTGCACATAGCGGGGGGATTGAAACTAGATCATCGTGGTCCTTTTCAACCCAGGCCATTCTATGGTTCTGTAAAAATGTGCAAGCCCGTGGCACCTAACTGGGAGGGCTGTTTCAGTGCACCAGGCGAAAAGAGTTGTGCAACTTTACACATTCCTTGAGAAGAGCTTGAGAGATTGATTGCATCTTTTGTATTATTTACTTATTTTTGTATATGTGTAGATTGTGCTAAACCCTCTCAGCTCCCAAAACTATTTCCATTGCTAAATTTGTCAGCAATGGATGTGGTAAAGCAAAATCAAATGGCTTGTTATGGGACTTGATATTAGGGATTATGTGTGATATTCAGTCATATTGTTGATTTCTCATTTCTCTTAAAGGTGTTCATTTGTAACAGTTATTTGTCAATGGAAAGAAATAAAAATGTGTCAGGAAGTCTTAGGTTGCCAGTCTCTTTCTGAAGTTGAGATGCTGAGTTGAAGTGCTAAGACCATCTCATGCTTTGGAGTAAACTTATAGAAATGAATGGGTGTCAAGACTGAAAAGGAATACTGAAAGGCAGAGGGGGACCTGGGGACTCATGTACCCTATAAAGTGAGCCTGGATGCTGGCGAGTGGGAGAGGGATGGGGTGCAGAAAGCAGCCAGTATGTACAGCATCTGCACTTGCTACAGGGCATGCAGGTCACTGGTCCCACCAAGGGCTCTTAATTGTGCTGCCATATGTATTCATTCAGGTCACCGCTCTCTCCAAATGATTTTCTCCATGACTGTATCCATTTGGTCTCATTCTGGGGAAAATATTGCTGGTATCTTTTGTGCCATTCACATATGCAACACTTGTGTGAATAGTTACTGCTAAAGGTAAAGAACACTGTTTTGTTTCTTTTAAACCAAACAATGTACTATAAAAACAGAAATACTTCAATTTATTTTGTTCAGGATATGCAGATTTTCAACTGCTTGCACTTTTTTTCCTGCTATTTTTTTCTTTCTGTTATCTTCTGAACTTTGTTTTCCCAGCTCTTTTTTTCTGTGCCCTGTATGAAATTCTATGTCACAAACATCAAACAAGAACTAAAAGGAAGCTCTGTGCAGGAAATACTGTCTGTGCCTAGGGGTCTGTATCTCTAAAGCTTTGCCAGGTCTTCTGGTTCATCAGTCACATGAGATTTGGAGACAGCAGCTGCCGCCGCTTTGCTGCTTTGGCTGTTAGCAGTGCTGCTCGGGCCGTCAGGAGAAACGGCTCCAGCAGTCCAGGGCTGTCACTACCAAGCACCACCTCGAGCAGGGGGTGATGGGGGCCTGTGATAGCTTGCCTGGTTCTTCTTCCGCTGCCCTCAGAGAGTTTCTGGAGTGCAGAAGGGCTGGAAGGGTCAAAAAGTCAGTGCTTTTCAGCAGTTAAGTCACTGTTACGGTTTTAAAGTAATCCCAGGCTACTTTCTTAAACTGTTCTCTGAGGGGAGGGAAGATGACCTGTATGATAAGGCAAGCATGCTGCTTCAGATAAGGGCTTTTCTCCTTTCTGTATTGAGAAAAGGGTGAGTCTTGTTGATTTGCTTCCATTTTTTATCTGTCATAAAGAGCTGAAGTCATGAATGCCTGTTCCCCTGCCACCCTGCAAGCGGGAGTGCTAGGCTGGCTGATCGGTGCATGTGTCTGCAATGAACAGGCAACACTGCTCTGTTTGTTACTAGACTGCACCTCCAACCCTCTGCCAGGCCGTTGCTGACAGCAGTGAGGACCCAGCCTACTTGCAGATTGATAGGAAAGAACTTTTGTTCAATTGAATTATCCATGACTGAAGTTTTTGTAAATATCTTACTCTACACAATCTGTTTTCATGATAGTAGTAGGAACTTGCTCATTGGCTTCTCCAGCCTTTTTTTCTGTTTGCAACAAAAGATGATATTGCATCCTAATACCGAGGAGCAAGTTTCTGAACAAAAGATGTCAGGTACTGTAATTCTTAAATTATAGGCAGGTTATAAAAATGACACTCATCTTCTAAAGTTCATAGCTGGGATATTTTCCTTTCCAAGACACCTGAGAATTTGTTTTTTCCCAAAACTGATAGAACTTGGATGGTTTGTTCTACTGCAGCATTAATTTCATTTATGAAGAAAGACAAGATATCAAATATTGACCTGAGCTAGAGAAAATATTGACGCTGGAACAGAAAACATGACTGGTTAGAGTGCAGGATGAGAACATAATTACCCGGGGTGCACTGAGATCTTATGCAGCTTGAGGCTAATGTAGAGACTGATTGTTGGGGTTAATACCAGCTGGGGGAAGACTCTGCAAAACCAGAAGGGAAGACTCTGTGGAATGTCTCTCAATTTTATTAGAATTTGAGAATTTTGCTTCTCTTTTATAACCTGTTGCAAAGTGATTGATAGTGTCCTGTTAATTCTCTTCCAAAAATTTAAGTCATCTGTATTGCTTTCAGGATGCAAGATATGACCCATTGCATGTACAATTAGTTACTTTTCTCTCATTTCCTTAAATATGCTTTTCATTGTGATCAGCAAAGTTCCAGAGAATTCTGTAGCTTCATATATTGGACTTAGTTTTAAATCATTCGATGATTTTTAGTGTTATTCCCTCTTCCTTCCCCCCATCTTCAAATAATGAGGTTTTGCTGTACTGACCATTGGATATATATTTTTTTAATCTTGAATTGATCATTAGAAGGATGTAGGAGACACCTCAGGCCATCTTAAAGGACTGAAGTGAAAGAAATAGAAGTTCTTGTCATTGAACTTTCTGCGGGACTAGACAAAGTGAACACCCATAAACAAAGTTAACATTCATCAGCAATGATGCCACCAGGTACGAACAGTTTAATAACCCAGTGAGAAGTGAAATGTCCGGAGATAGGTTGATCTGCATGCTATGCCTTGCTTGGTCACTATGACCAGGGGAATCCTGCTTTTTGGATTTATTTCTCGCATGGTGCCTGCATGTTGCTCACTGTGCAAGCATGGGACACCTTGTGAATCCAGGTCCTGGTTTTGTCCTTCCTTTCTACTTAACCTTTTCAGAAGAGCTGGGAAATCTTATGTCTGTTTCACTACTAAACTGGAAGAGACATAAAATAGCTAACAGTACTTTGCAAGTATTGCATTCCAAGATCTTGCAGCTACCAATTACTTGTGGTGCAGTAATTACTAAGTAAAGCCTATCTGCCTGAGGTCAGAAAGCCAGAAATAGAGTAGATCTCTCCTGACTCCAGGTCCAGTGACACAGCTGTTAATTCACACAATGTCTACTTGAGTTCATTAAAAATCTCCCACAGCCCTGCCTCCCTCAGCAGCTAAAAATTCTTCTTTTATTAGAAGACAGGAGCCTCCTTTGGGACTCCAATTCCCCCCATGCCGAAAGAACTTATCCAGCTGAGAGCATGCACTGTCTTTTGAAGTACTGTTAGCACTTTTTGACCTGAGAAATGAGAAGGGAAGTGAACTCTTACATCTCAGCTTGGAAGGTGTGTCTAATATAGCCAGGATGTGTGTGCTATACACTTCTCTTCCAATGTCAGAATGCTGCAGCTAATGTGCGTTAAAAGTTTTCTGAGATGAAAACTTGATTTGCTGTAACAGAGAGGATGCCCACTTCCCCTCCTAAGCCAACTAAACTTTTAAATAGAACTAGAGAATGGAAAAAAGGCAGTTATTCAGTTATTTTAGAACAGATTTTGAGGCTAGCCTGGGTAGCTGTGGCCTGATCTGTTATAGAACTCAATGACCCTGTGATTTCTTCGTTGAGCTTATAGTGTGAGATGAAACTTTTTAAAGGTACATAGTATCAATCCTTGATCTGTTTAAAGCAGTCCAATGCGAGGGCTAATTCATCTTCTCATTTGGTGAGTTGTTCCAACTTTTACCTACTAGCTTTAAAGCTTATAACTAAGAAATAGAAATGTGTGTACCTTCAGAAGAGACCAAACATACTTCATTATGGCCCAGGATGTTCAGAACATGAGCTGACATATGATTTGGTGACAAGCTGGATTATATTGGCAGCTCACTTCAGATAATATGAGTTCCAGTATAATTATTTATGTCCAGGCTTTAAATGCTTTGCAAAATTATTTTTGAGGAGAGCTGAGACTACTGAAGTTGTTTCAGCATATGTTGTTATTAACAGAAGCTGGATCTTGCGTATTTCTGGATGAAAATCTATGTTTGTGTTATAAAAATATTTAAGACTTCTTTCTTGTGTAGTATTGGTTATACACTGTACAAAAGATAAGCATTTTCAAAATTTGTAATGAAAATTAGTGTTAGGTAAGTTTATATACTCAACTTGATCCCAGATCCTGTTAAACTATTTCAGAGAGGAGACGTAGGCCTTATGTTCTGTGAACTGCTCCAAAGCTTCAGTTTCAACAAGGAGAAATGGCCAGTTGCTTCTAATAAAATCTGTGTTGGTGCCCTTTTACTCCTTAGGATCATATAATAGTATTTTTGAAGATGTTTACGTGTTCTGTTGTATGATTTCTCAGTCTAATGCTTTGAAAAGCTGCTACAGAAGCTTAGTGTTATGAGTTAAAGCTAAATAAGTAAGTAAGGCTCTCTGCTGCCAGATTTAAGTCAATATTGCTGTTATAGCCTGTACACAAACATCACAAGTGCTTGTAGCTAAAAGTGGCCAAGAAGCGGGGGAAAGGAAAGGGAAAGGAGAATAAAACCCTTCATTATTCCTGCAGATGTTTGAGATATTGGACACAATAGCACTTTAACAGACTGTTCTTCCCTGTTCCAGGAGCAATGCCAGCGCTCACAAGAACAGAAAACTTGGCAGTCACAGCCGTCTCTCTTTATTAGTGTGCTGTGTCTCAAACTTTGTCTCACCTACCTCAGAGATATGCAGAATGGGAGAGATTATTGGAAGAGAAAAGCTGTGGGTACCCTGGAAGTCAGAATGAGCTAGAGCCATGGGTGTTTGTATGTTTTACTGCTCCTTCTTAAGGCATTCCAAATTATATGATGCTAATTGTCAGTATTAGTGATGTGAAACACTAAAGGTAACTATCAAAACCATAAAGCCTCTCTTTTCCAGGAGCCTCTAATGAAGACTGTAAAATGCTTAGAGAGTGGCATTCGACTGCAAGTGATACTCCAGGTTTTTTTTTTCCTGCTGTTGCTAGTAACAGTTAATTTTAAAATCACAATTTCAAGTCTCATAACCAGATTATAAGGGTGTAACAGAGGTCACAGAACATGATAGATTCTATATGCAACTTGTATAAATTCAACTGATTCATGATCATGGAAAATTTGTATTTCAATTTTATAGTTATTTAGATTGCCTAGATGAAGGACCCCGACTCATGCTTAATTTCAAGTATGAGATTTAAGTAGTATATTCAGTGCACTTGTTGAGCTGGAGTTAAACAGAAATGATGCCAGAGTAATTTCTGTTGAGCCTTTGCATGCGTGCATGTATTTGTGTGATGCTACAAAAGTGTCTGTCTATTGCTGATGGAAGTGCAACATGAGGATCATATGCTGCCTTCTTGGAACAACATTAATCAAAGAATTTGATAAGGTAAAGAATATACATGTAGGAAATGCTATATTGTCACACCAACTCTTAACTGCTGATGATGGGCAGAAGATTTCCTATGCATCCTATTTGTGCTTTTACCAACATTTTAAAGACAGGAATGATCAAATTGAACAGGGATTTTGCTTAGTGAATATGAGGTTCTGCTCTGGGATTTAAATGCTTATTTCTCTCTATATGTATATATCCTATATATGTATGAGGATAGGAGTATATCAGACCATTGTGCAGATCTATATTTTAAGAACTCAGTGTAGAGTGGGTTGTTTTTTATTGAAACAGAATGGCACATTGACCTTACAAAAGATATTGCTTTAAATGGACAGCTTTATGTAGTCTGCCAATATAAGTTATTGCTAGGTTTTGCTTGTTTTTTTATGTATATCTGTATATCTTTAATGATCTGTATATGAATATATCACAGGTTTGTCAGTGAAAAGGAGAAAAATTATCCTGGCTGCAACAGTGGGTGCAATTTTTTGGAGGGGAATGAATTGTCTGTCAGTCATTTTTTAATTCTTGCTGACTAATTTTGTCAAGGAGCTAGTAACATGCTATGAACAAAACAAAGAACACTTGCAAGAGTCATTTTCTGCTTTTCTTCCTTGAAGTGTTTTAGAGACCCTTATCAGTCTGTCTTCTGAGATAAAGTATTGATCATCAGAAATTGCAGAACACTCTAAGCCTCAAAATTGCTCAAAATAAAATAAACATATGGACAGTGTCATTATTCTTGATTTAGAGATGAGAAAGCAGTAGCTGAAGGACTATGAACTTACATGAGGTTGCAAGAGAAACCTGTCTGGGTGCCAAACCAAGAAAATTCATTCAGTGTCTCAGCAATAAAACCATGCTTATGTTCTTTAACTCATTCTCAGTTCACCTGTAGGTACAATATCTTGTTCAAGTAAGGGGTATATTGGGTTTTACTTATAACTTATTAACGAGTCATGGTAAATTGTTCTGATGCACATACATCAAACTATGTGAGCGTAAGGGGGAGAAAGAAGAGAAGAAACACCTCTATCTATTGCAGTGATATGGCATCAGGGATGATGTGCATTATTTGGAAAAAAGAATCCATTAAGAGCAGTGAGCCTGAAAGCCAAAAACAGGATATGTGAAGGATTAGTTGAATGGAGCATCTGTTATTAATACTGAGCACTGCTTTTTGAAAACCGATGTGAAGCATTAGCATGGTGGTGAGAATTAATGTTTTTCCATGAAAGGGAGAATGAATGGGAATCATGCTTTTCTTTATTTAGAAGTATTGTTTTAATGTCTTGTTTTATCTGAAGTCCAAATGCAAATAGAATTCTAAGTGAAGTGATGCCTGGAATGCTGGCTCTTTCTGATCCCCTAGAGAAAAGCTTGCCTGGTGCAGCAAAGCAGATTACTTCTAGGGAATGTTAACTACATGCTTGATCAAGGGAAGGCAGGCTGGCTAATGCTCGTTTATTGAGTGGTAAGCAATGGAAAATTAGCAAGAAACTGTGGCACATTTTGAGGGCTTTATTGATCTAATTTCCCTGCAGAACTGATTTCTGCATGAAAGCAATCTACCTGCTCTCAGGAGCTGGAGCACATACACTGAAGTTTAATCGAGTCTGGCGATTGTGATAAATACAGATTGCTCTCAGGAGCCTTTCTCAGGTGGCACCAAAGAACAAATGCTCTGTAATCTCCAGCTCACACTTCTCTCCTTTTCCTTCTTTTTCTCTATTAAAAAAAATTCTTTTGTTCATTACTACTTTTCTGTGGCAGACCCTGAGATCTGAAGGATGTATAGAGTAATTTTCTTCAAATCTGCAATAACAATCAATTCTTTTTTTGTTAAGGCTTATGTGGCAGTTGACAGTGACTGTTGTTAATGTTGCTGTTTATAATTGTAGGTAATGTTAAAGGTTGAGTTTTTCCCGGACTACAAATGCAAGTTTCTCAACAAAGATCAAACCCAGAATGGTTCAAGCTTAGCTATACGCTATAGAGACGTTTGCTGCTACAGTCTGTGGTCAAATCGTGATGTTTTATGCATCTTTATAGCTTTCACTGAAGAATCTTGGACCACAATGATTAAGCACATTTGAAGTACACTTGAGTATTATTTATAAACTTATATTGTACTGTATATCAAATGTACCGCAATACCCTGAGCCTTGATATCTGTTCTGGGGAAGTGGTGCAGCTGAATGAGTGCATCTCCACAGGAAGCCCAAGTTCCATTTACTGTGTCAAGAAACTCATGCTCCTCCCTTCCACTCCCTTGTCTTTTAGAGGTGCCTTCCTGTATGCTGATACAGAGGAAGGAACAACAGGGATTTAACTGGCCTACAACTTAAGACTTCTCTTCTACAAAGAAGGCTAACAAAAAACCCTGGAAAAGTTCCTGCTTAATGTTATGGTTTGTGTTATTGAAACGCAACTGTAGATCATGTTTTGCTCAAGTCTCCAGCTGTCCGCGTGTGAAGTGAGTAGCAATTCCAACTTGTTAACTTGTGAGTGGAAAGGTCATTTCATCTCTGTTTTTCATTAGATGGCAGGTAATGGAAAAGCTGAGCTGCTGAGTTGTGACAGGAAAGACCAAGTAGTGTGTCTTAGCTGCTGGGTGGGCAGGTGGCTGTATCTGCAGAGCTCCCAGATGTAGGCATCTTAATTATGGCTCTTGTAAGGTGGCACACTGACTGTTGTGTTGAAGTCCTTGTTGATAAGAACTCAAATTAATTTCACTTTTTACTTATGAAAGTGAATTCAAATAATTTCAAGTCACATTAATATGAATAACTACATGGGAAACAGTGCTCTTTTTCATAATTCAGGCATTTGCCCAAGGAGGTTATGGATGCCCCATCCCTGGAGGCATTCAAGGCCAGGCTGGATGTGGCTCTGGGCAGCCTGACGACCCTGCACATAGCGGGGGGGTTGAAACTAGATGAGCATTGTGGTCCTTTTCAACCCAGGTCATTCTATGATTAAGATTCATCTGTATCTGAATATGGGAAATGCTAACATAAAGGACATTTAAAGATCTGTAAGCAGTTCATGAGGTGGTATCTTCACAGTACCTCACTTTAGTTGGTATCTGGCAGCTCATTTTGTATTTGAAGCTCCAGTGGACAAACAGTAATTTTGTAAAATCAGTGATTGTCATATTGTATTTGCATTTCCAGAAAGAGCAGGGATGATATAAGTATAGACTGTGTACATTTGAATTGGTTAGTTTGTGTGATTAGA
This sequence comes from Pavo muticus, assembly GCA_016647715.1. Lineage (NCBI taxonomy): Eukaryota > Metazoa > Chordata > Aves > Galliformes > Phasianidae > Pavo > Pavo muticus. Next base: position 1,209,754 of record JACDJE010000114.1, read on the forward strand.
TGTATTACAAAAACTGGCCTACTCATGCTGTCAAATTTTCAGAGTAGAGTTCACCTAACAAATTTGGGCTATGTAACCTAGCACAAAATGGCTGGAGTACAGGAACAGGTAGTGCTTTCAGATAAACTAAAGCTGAAATAGGATGGGCTGTGCAAGTACTTTGCTTCCATTAATTATTGGGTTTCATTTCTAACAGTGTTAGAAAGTACTGTTTTTAGGGGCAAGGAGGAAAAAAGACAGCTTATCTGTGATTATGAAGCAGTATCGCAGAATGGCCCGGGTTGGAAGGGACCTCAAGGATCATGAAGCTCCAACCCCCCTGCCACAGGGAGGGCCACCAACCTCCATATTTAATACTAGAACAGGCTGCCAAGGGCCCCATCCAACCTGGCCTTGAACACCTCCAGGGATGGGGCATCCACAACCTCTCTGGGCAGCTGTTCCAGCACCTCACCACTCTCTCTGTAAAGAACTTCCCCCTGACATCCAACCTAAATCTTCTCTCCCTCAACTTAAAACCATTTCCCCTTGTCCTGCTCTTATCTACCCTTTCAAAGAGTTGACTCCCCTCCTGTTTATAGGTTCCCTTTAGGTACTGGAAGGCTGCAATGAGGTCACCCTGCAGCCTTCTCTTCTCCAGGCTGACCAAGCCCAGCTCCCTCAGCCTGTCTTTGTAGAGGAAGTGCTCCATCCCTCTGATCATCTTTGTGGCCCTTCTCTGGACCCTCTCCAACAGCTCTCTGTCTTTGTTGTACTGGGGGCTTCAGACCTGGACACAGTACTCCAGATGGGACTTCACGAGGGCGGAGTAGAGAGGCAGCGTCAGTGGGAAGCATTCAGGCTTGGAAAAAGTGCTTTGTCCATGTGTGAACTAAACCCTGATTGTGCTGCAGAGAGATGTCTTCAATGGACTTGGGCTCTGCTCCCCTGTGGGTGCGGGGTGATGTGCTGAGCATTGGCAGTGTGTACAGTTTGTTAGTCCCTGGCTGTCCTGTGACAAGCTGCAGTGCTCAGACACATGAGTGCAGGAGGTCCTGAGTCAACCTCTTCACAAACCTCACGCAGAAGTTAAAGAATGGGGGTTTAAGAATTGGTTTTAAGAAAAACAAGCTCCTTTTCTCTCTTTGGTATATGAATGTTCTAAACTTCTCCCACATGAGTGGATGAGTCTGGAGGATCACTGTTGCGGTTTTGACTTGGAATGAAGTTTTATTTTATGAAAATACTCGTACCTCTAATTCTGTGTGTCTTAGGGACACATTTTTCTCATCTGCCCAGTCTATTGGCTCTGCTTTGGGATGCTCTCCCTTCGAGTGACCATGGTTCCTGAGGTGGGGATCACCCCAGATGGAGTCATGCAGACAGTCTCTCCAACCTGCCACAGCCCATTTGGCATCAAACAGCCGTGCAGCCAGGGATCAGGTGTATTTGGACACCCAGGTTCACATCCTCATAATGTCTGCAAGTACTAATAGAGATTAATGGGATGACTGAGAAAGCTTCTCTGTTAATTGTCCAGGCAGTCTCTTATGTGAGTAATTTGGAGGTATCATACTTAGGTTTTAACAAATGTAGCACTCCTATTGGCTAATTCTGGGTATGTGCTATTGCACCCATGAAAATATTTTCTTAAGAAAAAGCATTCATGTTTTCTGGTGTTAGGTAGGGCAGAGAAACAGATTCTCTTCGGTAGAAGAGAATGAGAGTCTGTTTTTTTTTTTTTAGCACAGCTGCAATACCTGGACCTGTATAAAGGGTAGCCTGTATTGGTAGTCTTTTTAAATGAAAAGCATCACTGATGTTCTCATAATGTCACATTTTTGTCCCTCCTGGGTTTTGTTTTTATTTTTCAGATCCTGTTCGCAGGGCTTGTTCCTGTAATTCTTAGTGTTTCCACTGACTGTGCTAGGGTACTCTGTGTGGGAACTTTGCAGAATTGCAGCCTTTGTGCCTGCTGAATAATAAATGACACAGACTGAAAATAGCAGTTTTGCTTTTAAGCTTTTCTCACACACTCGTTTTTTCTTTTGGCTGCTGCTTGTGGTTAATTCTGCTGCCGATTAGGGAATAAACGCAGGCAGCTAATATCAGTTGACTTGTGCAAAGAGGGATGTAAAAGCTGAAATTTTCAGGATACGAATCTACTAGCTGAGTTGTTATATGTATTGTTTTATATTACAATGACTAGAAAAAAGATATTTAAATCTATGTAAAGGAAAGATTGTTTCCTTGGCTCAGATGACACTCTGTGTAGGGGAAATGAGAGTAGAAGGGTACTTTTCTAATTTCTGGTACTCTGTCACCCAGTCTTAGCCTTGAAAGCTTAAGAACTGTTTTTCCATCGGTTTAAATTCTCCTATTTCTGAATACATTTGGAGAAACTGGCTTTATCTGCACATCCACTTTTGATACATTGCTACATTGATACATTTATGGTCCATGGAGATCAGGCAAAACATTTTTAGCGCTGTATCAATCATGATAGAAAGTTAAGTGTTAGGATTTGCTATTTGTTACGTGTGTATTTTGGAGCAGCAGAACAACATACACTTGGAATTAATCTAATTCATTTTAGCATCCCGTAATTTATCTTTTTTAAGTTAAAATTGTGAAAGTTTGTTTTTTTAAGTAGCACAAAGAGAAAGCTGTTACATTTACTTACGCAAGATATTTGTGAGGCAAAACCACTACTTTCCCAGCTGGAATTTGCTTTCAAAATATAAATTTATCAGAGAGATTGAAAAAAGCGTTTCTTGTTTGACAGCAGTAGCAAGCAGGGGGTCTCAGACCATTTGCTGGTGAACAAGATTACGTATCATAAAGCTGTCATGAGTTGGCACTAATTTGACAGTTTGTTGGCTCAGGAGACTCCAGCACTGTGAATGCAGGGGATAGAAATGTCTCTGTGATGCCATGAGGTTCACGTGGAGGGCATTGATGAATGGCAGACAAATTGGATGCTTAAGTAAAGTTGTCTTGTGCTTGAGGGGGACACATTAAACCCTACAAATTTGAGTTGTAAAATATGTAATAGAAGAAAATGGGAGATTAAAGATTGCTTAAAAGATGAAATATCGGGGTTTTTGTTGTACTAGGTCTCTTTGGTGGGCCAATTTAAAGTATCTTAATTGAAGTGTCGGAATTAGCCTGCATGCACTCTCCTACTTAGCTGTTTTCCTTGGAGTCTTTTATAGCAGTCAGAACTAATTAACTATAAGCTAATAATCTGTAGGCAATATGCGGGCTACTTTTGGGTCTCAGAAGGAATGGGGAAGGGGAGAGAGAGCCTAGGAAAAATGTTTGTCGATAGAGATTAAGGATGCTATCCTGAGGAGAAGGTGAATGGGTAGGCAACAATGTTATAAGTAGTGAATGACAAATGAACGAAAAAAAACCCCCAAGCAACAAACAACAAAATATGGTTGCAACAATATTTTCAAGAAATATTAATAGAATATCTCAAAACCTGTTTTGCTATCTATTTCTGCCCATTAGTTAAATTAAGTTTAAAATAATGTCTAAGGTATTTGTTGCCTTTTGCCTCAAAGGGCCCTGGCCGTGTGATTACTGGCCATACTCTCAGCCTTGCTCATTATTCTGTATGGAATACCAGGGACATCCTTTCTGATTTACTGACTTTCTAATTTCCTGACTGCATAAAGAACTGAGTTTTATTTTTGAAAACTACAGATAAGCAACATAACCCAGAACTTCAGCTTCTCTTTATCTTGGCTACAGTTATTCAGTTAGAGAGTATTTTCCTTGAGATCAACAGTTGACATTTGATGGAAAACAAGTTTAGCATGACTTGGAGATAAATTTTTTTCAAGCAAAGATAGCACACCACAGTTTGGTCACTTTTCTTTGCAGGTATTGATTTATTTTTTTCTAATTTATTCAGCCAGACAAGCAAGAAATGAAACTATCTGTTTTTAAAGAGCTGATATTTGTATTTTTTCTTCTCACTGTCGTTGTGCTGTGCTCTTTTGCACATAATTTGCCTCCAACCGTTGAGCAATCAGCCTGCTCCACGCTGTCTGCTGCTCTAAATTAAATATTGACCAGATGTGCTAGTTTAACAGCATAAACTTGTTCTGAGTACAAGACAAGCTCATTTGTACACTTAAGACCACTCTTACATAGGTGAATGTTCCTTTGTAAAGCGTAGTAACACGTGAGTTTTTTAGGCTCAGGCTTAGCATGTACAGACTAAGAGAAGTTTGATATGCAAGGTAGTTTTCAGCGAAGACATACCTTTATGTAAACGAGTTGCACTGGTAACTGTATTTTGATCAAATGTTTCTTTTCTTCTTTTAGAGACTTACAAAAACTTAAATTGCTGAAATATTTCAAGGTCAGTGTGTGCTCACTTTCAATCACAGTCAGTATGAGCAGTTGAATTTCTATAGTAAATCCATACGTTATTTCAGGAGCACTTATGTAAGCAAGGCAAATGGAAAAACTGCTGAATGACTGGGGAGGCAAAATGCAGATTTAGGGGAAGTCAACCTCTGTGGGAACTGCTGAATCTTATGTCTTTACTCTCTGAAATGGTGTTTATGGTTTCCAAACATCACAGCCTGGATTTTAAAAGACAAAAGAACTTCAGTAAAAGGTATTTAAACAGGCTTAGGAATAAATTCAATTTCCCAGTTTTACCTGTTTTATTTATACAAAAATGATGGTTACCCAGCTAATGTAAAGAAACTGAGGCTTGGATGTAGATGTTGGGACCAACCTATTATTGGTCTGTCTTAAGAAGATAATCTGTCAGAGTAACTGACTCCATAACTTAAAATTATATTTCTGACCTGGGTCCTTTCAATTAGCTATTGAATAAAATCTTCACTGGCTGTGAGATGTGGTGAGTGCTTAGAAAGGAGACAAGAATGGCAACAGTACTGCAAAAAGAGTATGGGTTGGGGCACTGGGAGGAAGCAGTTCTGCTTAATCTACTGATTATATTCTTGCCTAGCTCTCTGTAAGAAAATGTGCAGCTCACACCTCCTCCTTTGCTTTTCGTAGTTAGCCAGCTTCACTTACATCTGCAATTGGTGTTATTAAGAGTCTGTTATGCCTGTTATCTCTTCTTAAGCTGTAGAGGATCCAACCTTGAAAGTTCAAGGCATTCCATCTGCCTTCTGTTAATTACTACTTTTATTCCTCGTGATTCTGCTTTCTTCTAAGAGATTTTTTCTATTACTCCTAAAGGACAAGGCATGTATTGATCATTTCGTGACCTTTTCTGTATCTAACATGTACTGCTACGTTCAAACAGTAGAGTGTATCTTCATGATATCATGGGAGATTAAATATTGCAGTTGAAAATGTGTAGTTCATTTAAAGTATATAAATACTGTTTATAGCACTTAAGAAATTAGACAAGGGTTGGAGAGCATAATGAAAACCTTATAAGTTTGAGGAAAAAAAGATTATTTCCAAGACAAGCATGAAATAGAACGTTCAAGTAAACAAATTCGTGTCCATCCTAAGAAACATTATGCTGTGCCCTGTGATTTGTAACAGTTTTAAATAGAAACCTTTGCTAATAAATTCTAACAGTAGCGATAATATTAATGTTCTTAAATTTAGTAAAAGTGCAAAACTGTACTTCTATACATTGTTTTGCCAAAAAAAGATTACTTGTATTTTTACGTAAGAGCCACATCTCTCCCATAAGAAAATCAAGGCACTGGCAAGGGAGATGTTCTGCTAACTGGTTAATGTCCCTTGTAAGGTGGGGGCATTACGTGGTGCCGGGAGCTCTGTAAATGAAGCCCTAACTTTACTCTGTTAGCGCTGTCCATTTCCTTCATCTCATTTCCTTCACTGACTACTTGTGCTGATGTTAAGCAGTATATGGTAAGATAAGTGTGGGTTTCTTATAGAATTGAAAACTACCTGTAGAAAGCTGAAGGATGCGTCTGTGCTGTGGATTTGCTGGTGTACTCTAAGGTGTATGGGTAATGCTTCAGAGTTAGGTTAAAATTTCTGGTTTGTTGCAGTAGCACCACATTCAAACTAGAAATCCTGGTCTGAATGGTCAAGTGCATGCCCAGAAATTGTAATCTGATTTTACTTTATTTTATTTTGCTTTAGTGAGCACACAGTTACTCCTTCTGCTTGGATTTAACTCCATTTGCTTTAGCATTATAGATGCCACTAGGTTGAAATGAACAGTAGACTCAAGTGTGGTAACACTCTTGCATGTCTTTTCCTCTGCTAGTTCTATTTGCACCCATTTTCTGTCTCTTTCCAGTCATCAGTCTAACGTGTAAAATCAGAAGTCAGAGCAATGAGCGAGCAGGAAGTATATGCCACCTAGTGAGTAGGTCTGGATGTTTTAGTTTTCTAAAGATGGAAATCTTTCACAGGCTTGGGTAAAATGGAGAGCACCTTGAGAAGAAGAAATATCTAGGCACCATTTGTGCCCTACTGCACTATATCTAATCCCACCCTGAGTGTTAAGCTGTCAGAAAGCTAAATTTCACTCTACCTGAGTTGTGTCTGGCTTCAGTTCCAGGCTATTGAACAAAAAAAGGAAGAAAATCTAGAGATGATGGTGTGCTGAGGCTAGAAGATACATATTCTGAGTTTCTTCTGGAAATGAACTAGAAAGGGCTGTGTTGGTGAACAACACATTAGTTGTGACTTCTGGTCACTGATTATGACATAGATCTAATTAGGATGTAGTCTTAATTAGGATGTGTTGGAAAAGTTGACCATATGGTGATAGAAGATGGAAAATTTGTAATTAAAGAAAACCTTCATGCTTAGTGTAGAAAAAACTAGTGGTGGTTTTCCATTTTTTCTTTTTTCCATCTTTAGGGATTCTTGGCTGCCAAAGATCTTTTTGATTAGAATCTTAAGAAAGTATCATATTTTAAAGCTGAGAACATGCAGTACTTGGGAACACATTGGCCTATTCTTGACCTGGAATAGATGTGCTGCGTAACAAAGCAAAGCTGAGGAAATGGTAGAAAACTTTTGTTTTTGTTTTGTTTCTAAGAGATGCTGTAACTGGCTGCACTTAATAATACATGACTTGGAACCACTCTGGGGAGAATCATGATAGATTCACCCCACTCTTCCCACACACACATAATTATGTCAAACAAAAATATTTTAAAGGGACAGCCATTCTGGATTACTTATTTTCAGCTGTGTTGCACCTGCCACTCCACTTCATCTTTTGATGTGAATTGTCTCCTTTGGAAAGTCACAGCTTGTGTACGAGTATATTCTTGTTCGCCAACATCGCTTTGCTTTGCTTAAAGGAGCAGTACTGGTACAGTAGAAAGTTTTGATTAATGTCAAGATGAATAGCCAGGGATTACTAGAAAAGGGTTTTTTTTTTTACCTGCTTTAGAATGAGCACCATAATTCTTAGGACACAGCTGTAACTACCCCAATAAAAAAATAATAAGCAGAAGTATACAGAGGAATTAGAGTATTTCCCATCTGTCACTAGAGAGCTAGAAGCAGTTTCTTACAGCCTTGCTTTTTTTTCCATCAGCTGCCTGCTGGCTGTTAGCATTGCAAACACCCTGTTACAGAAAGTGTGTGTAACTGTCCCGAGACTGAGTTCATCTACTACACTCATTAAACAGCTGTAGAAAATGTGCTGTAGAGGCTGTTGGAGGGGAAACCTCCATATAGATTTTTGCATCTTCTACTTTGTGATGTTGATCTCAAAGGATAGGGAAGAGCAATGCAAGTGATACCTCAGCTTTGGTTTTTCTACCATTCTTAGTAGTTGTGAAGTATAGACATAATTATTCTAATTCTAAAGATGATGCAGTATCAGAGTAGGCCTTAGGTCATTAATTAAATTAGACTGAAGGTCAGGTGGGAAGCCCCATCAGCATGTCCCAGAGCACCACGTATTGGCTGTGATACATGCAAAACTAATCTAATTGCTGGAGTTGCAAGCAAGTACTGATACTTTTTTTGCTTTTTTTTTTTTTTTTTTCCTTCTTCAAGCGTATTGACTTTTATTAGGTATTTAATTTAACTATCAAAAGCAGTCATTTCCAATAGTTCACAATACACTTTTGGGTATTTTGTAGAAGTAGACAAAATTTGTACACAGTGAAGGTAAATACATCAGTGAACTTCTTTAGCAGTCCTTCTTCATTACTAATAACACTTCAAATTAATTATAACTTTTTTTCCTCTACTCTTAGACTTAACAGACCAATGATGGGAATGGTCACTTTCCTTCATTTTGATAGCCTATTTCACTTCACTGATTCTCCTAACTACTACAAGGCTTATTGGTTTTGTTTTTCAACTGTAATAACACATCTAATGGAAAATACAGTCTATCCTGAGGATTCACATGTTGAAATGCCATCCTCCCTCTTTATTTTCTTCTAGAAAAACAATAAAATATTACTGAACTACTTGAATTTCCTTCTAGTTCTGTATGGGGAGAATAGATAAAGACAGAACCAAAATGATCTCTGTGTAGTTCATTCATTTCACTAAGAATACATCAGGGATGATGTTACCAGAAAATCCTAAATTGCAGAAATTTAGCTAATAAATAATTTTATGTTAGTTTTGTTTCAGATATTTCTATTAATTAAGTTATTTTGCACTTTAAGACTAACAATTCAGAACGTGTTTTTTTAACCATTCAATTATTCTTCTTAATGCCAGACATGTTTTTCAAAATCCTTTCTAATGTCATTGCTTGAACTACAGCCAAGAATGGACAGTATCAGCCATTTGAATAACTTCACTGAGAGTCCTTTAAAGGTTTCTTCTCCCTTGCCAAAAACTGAGAAAATGTATGATGACAATAATTCAAAAACTTGTATGATCTAGATATCCTAGACAAGCATTTCATTTGTAATGCAGACAGGCTAACTGGTGCACAGTTAGACTCATCAGAGGGTGCTAGCTTTTGCTTTCAATTGGACTTTCTGTAACGGTACTTATATGACCTTTTCTTCTTTCTTTGTGTGTGTGGGTTTATTTTTTTTTTTCTGCATTATGTCCTTGTGTTCCAGCAGCCTTCATTTACATTCTGGAGAATGTGAGGAAGAAAATGTTAATTCTTGCTTAGTGTGCCATGAATGCATACATGCTCATATACCATGAGGTATATGATTCCAGATGTGGTTAGTTGTGTGAAATACCATAGTCCTGACCTGATATAACCAGTCTGCATTGAATGTTGGAAGGTAGTAGGTTCTTGATGTTTCCAGTCTGTGTTGTGTGTTACATTGCTTTGAAGCTTTCTTGTTTTCCTCCATGTGCTCACCTAAGTTTAAATGGCTCTTACAAAGTGGTAAATGCAGTTGTATGATTCAATTTCATTTTTGATTTGCAAATTCAAGATATACCTAACTCAGAGAACAGACAGGTATATAATGATGAAGAGTCCTGTCGTTACTGCTTTCATAGGCGTACAATCCAGGGCTGAATTCTTCTGCAAAAAAGGGCTTTCACAGGAATAGAAGTCCTGTGTTCAACAGGCGTACATAGTTTAAAATGTATTGGGAATCATTGTTGTCTTCACTGACTTGAGCATTTTACCCTAAGCTCTTTTGCTCACCTCTCCCAGCTCTCCTACAGGATTCTTTTGTTGAACACGAAATACAACAGTCTTTTGTTCCAAATATGCTTCTTGTACCTTAGTGAAGTAGCAAGAAAATGAGGCTGTTTGTGATGGAGAATCTTTTCCTAGAAGCAAACTGAAATTTACAGGAAGAGAAAATAGCTGCTTCTGGTAGTGGGTTTGTAGGCTGTGGAGAAGAGATGGTTAATGGAAATGATCCATCTCAGCTCCATCAACCTTTCCATTGTGAAAACTTTTTATTAAATGCTTGTAATGTTGATTGATAGTAAATATTGGGTCTCTGTTCAGTGGTTCGACACGAGGCTGCAGCACGGGATTTTTCCCTGCAACACACCATTAACAAGAGAACTTGAGCTCCTTTTCAATTATTTTAACCTGTCAGTCTTTAATTCACCACACAAGCTTTGAATTACGTTGCCTCTTCAAAACTTAAGTGAAAATAAAAAGTTCTTGTTTGAAATATTTTGAATGAGATCTTATACATTAATAATTCCTTTTTGTGTGACTGATTTAGCTTTTACTCAAAGGGTCGAAAGAAAGTGATGATGCAGGCCCCAGTGCAAGAGGTTCCTCCACCTGTTCCCACCTGAAATTCAAAGCTGCTCTAAATGCACTCTGGAAGAGCTGATCTCAGATGCCTAACAGCCCAGTAATTTAAGAAACAGAGGATGCTAAGCAAAAGAAGGCACAGAGCACTCTGCTTGAAAGGGACCTTCAGAAGATTGTATTTTATTTCTTATGAAGATGAGAAAACTAAGTGTCTGTGCTTTTGAATCGTGAGCGTGCTGTACTGTCTATGCAGAGCACACTGTTGGGTGAGATTGCAGGTTTGTCCTTTGTTTTGTAGACTGTAGTGCGTTAACCAACCAAGTCTGCAATGTTCTTGTATGAGCATTTGAAACAAGGATAATTGAGTATGTTTCATGTTGATGTTCTAGTTATTCTGTTTACTTGTTAAATGTCTGTAGGAGAATAGCAGCTACTGAGTCTACAGCTATAATTGTAGAAATGCCAGATAATTAGAAAAGAGTAACTTCCTTAACAACTTCAGATTTTCCAAAGCACTTTTAGTAGTTGAAGTATTTTTTCAATATTCAATAATGTTTAAATGTCTAGTTTTATAATAATATATTCATATATTCAGTGTTTCATAATCAGTCAGTTAAAAATGTAAACTACTTATAGATCTTTTTAAGCAGACTGAAAGTAAATGGAACTGAACAGATTTTTGATTTTGCCTCCATTTTTTTTTTTTCAAATTTTAGTCTTGTTCTGATTTGATTATATGCATATTTCCTGCCCATCATGTTCAGGTGTCACGTGAGAAGATTTACCAATCCAGTCTACTAGTTTTTTGAGAAGATCACTGTGTGAGGCGGTATATTTGAAAATCTTGGCCATAAGTATGCGTAGATGGGCAGCAAGTTACAGGCAAAGCTCATTGTGCAACATAAGAGATTAATCAAAAGAGCTGAATTTATGTAAACTATTATCCAGTAGCAAATTGCAGTGTTCTTCAGGAACCCACAGAGTTGGGTGGTAAAATGAAAAACTACTCTTGGGGAAAAAAAATTTGACAGCAATTGTGGCAAACAGATGAACTCCGTTATTGGTGAATAGTAAGAATTAGAGATGAATTAATACGTTAAACACTTCAGGGCAACCCCTTGTTTTCCAAGGGTCTTCTGAGTAGACTCTCACCCTGCTGACCTGTTCCATGGCAGGAAAAAATGAGTGATCATTTGCAGTAAAATATGGTGAAAATACCTGCAATCCAGCTGTTCAATTTAATTCAGCCTTCTCAGTGAGGCTGTTCTTTCATGCTACATTAATTCTGTACTTAATTGAATGCTGTCATCTGTGTGCCATTTCACTGCAGGGATTTAGTCTGAAAAAAATAGAAGAGCTTTAGTTGATGGCGTAAGGGAATGTGTTGGCAATTTCTTCTTGAGATAAAGAAGCACGCTTCTCTAACAAGTATGCTCACGTTACCTGATCAGACCAATTGTGATAGTTGAATTAAAAGCAACTAAAGAAGTTCTCTTGCTAATTCAGCTATGCCATTAAACTCTTTAAATATTAAGATATGTTAAGTATATAAAGCTTCTGAAAGGCATGTTTCTTTGAAATTCCAGCTGCTGGTGTATCTCTTTTCATATTCTGATTGCAGGAATCAGTTTTTGATCTCTTTTGAAAGAGAAAAATCAGTTCCTAGCACTATTGGCAATGGGTGCAAGAACACTTTGTGAGCTAACTAAAGCTCTGACAGCAGAACACATGTATAAACGTGAGCTCAGCAGCCTGAGTTACCGTGATGTTTATTTCTTGTGGTGTTTCTTTTTTGCTTTCTTGATTTTGAGAACGTTTAATCCATGTATATGTGTGTTTGTAGGTGTGTACGTATATCTTTGAGTGTTGAGGAGACTTTCAGGATAACCTTAGGAGATACTCCTGTCACATCAGATGTGCTCAGTCACTGAGGGGAGCTCTCTGCTCATGTGATGGGACCTGCCAACTCTGCTCTGGGAAATATGAAACATTTTACTAACTTAGTTTAGCAGGTGAAATATAAACATTTGCCATGAAATGTGGCACTGTTGCTTCTGTGCTGCAGTACTGCTCTAAAGTTATTTAAATCACGTTGAAGTGACAGGGAAACTCACCTTGGACAATGCAGGAGGGGCAGCTGTCACCCTGTCTTGCACACCTGGAAAACCAACGTCTCTATATTAAGCATTATGAGGACCAACAAGTTGGTAAATAAGAACTTACTGTCTTTGTCTTGTATTATTGTATTCTTTCCTGCTGCATATGTGGATAAATAAAACAGAACATGTGCAGAACATGTGCAGTCAGCCTGCCCAACTGTACACATGTGCTGGGGTCCTGCTGGCACTGTAAGCCAGCATTTGGATCCAGTTTGAATGATTTCTCTTCCATGAATTGGTGACCTGTAGAGCATGCAACAGATAGATACAGTTTTGCAGTCAATACTTTTTATCTACCATGGCAAGTGCTTTTCCAGCCAAAGTCAATATGGGACTGTCAGCCTTCTGTGTATGTTCACTTTGATACTGGAATACAGCTGCCTTGGGAAAAATATGTGCGTGACAATCGATTCTCTGGACCATCTCTTTAACCAGCTATGCAGAAAGAGAAGAAAAAACTTCTGAGAACACTGAATATGTGAGATGTGCTAATGCACTCTGATGGTGCTGGGAGTGGAGTAGAGATCTGAGTGCTTTTCCCTTAGCCGTAAAAGACACCACACCATCCACGTGGGGTTTAGCTGCTGTAAGACAGGGGAGTCTAGTCCTGTTGGACCAAGAAAGTCATAATGGCCCAGAAAGCTTGGCTGTAGTCCTGAAACTTCAGTATTCAAGAACACAGGAACAACCTGCTCGTAGCTCAGATGTCACAAGGTGTATAGAGAGTTGGGGGGGGGGTGAGTTTCTTTTGGCAGTTACCTCTGACTTGCTAGGATATGGAGATTGTCCCTAATGCCAAGATGCCTTTTTAATGGTAACTTTTCTTTAAGTAACGTTATCTAGTGATGAATTTACTACTGTTTTACAGCATGAGCTTTCAAACCATGATTTAGATTTGTATTCTTGCACCTGGAGCTATAAAATATTTTCTTTGTATTTTGTTCTGATCAAGTGCAAAATATGGATTTACATATATATACATATATATGTACACATAGATGTGTGTTCACGGGCAGATTCACTGTTATCTTCATAAATATTCCCTTCTCCCTCAAGTTTATTAGCTAATTATAACCTTGTTGTTGAAGTCATCCTTTGTTCCTTGTAAGCGTGACCTCAGATAAAGCCATTCGACATTGACCTTCTCTGAGTTGTATTTGTTCCTTAAGTACTTATTCCATTGTGAACTCTGTATTTCATGTTATGATTTCATGATGACCTTTATTTTAAATGACCAGAACTGAAATTTTACTCTTGGTTAACTTTTTTGTTTAGGGCTTCCTTCTGCAGATGCTTTACACATACACCTGGAGAAGAATGTGCATGAATAAATCATATACAATTAAATGTATTCTTTATTTATAGTTGCAATTGTTAAACAAGCCTGGTAATACAAACATTCTTGAAATATTTTTGGCAATTTACCTGGTCTTCGCTCTTGTACATTATCACTGATATTTGTAATATTAATGTAGATTATTATTCATGTCACAGTCTTTCCAGAATCTATTTAGGTGTGCGCTGTGTACAGTAATAGGTATATCCTATTCTTTCCACTGCTCTCCTATTGTACAGTTGTCCCTGACACTAGCTGCTATGTTTTGTTGTTGTTGTGCAGAGTTTTCAGGTGCTGGGTGATATTTGTGATCCCTTATGGTGACGATGAAAGATTTAGTGATCATCCAAATACAGCATTTGGAGTTCAGAATCCTTAGTTTTGTTCCCATCTGTATTTATTCCAAGCTCTTTTCATTTGTTTGAAGTATCACTGACGTTAGTTCTCAGTCTTCCATGGAGACAGAAACCAAGTCCAAGTACTTGGAACACACGACCTTTGCTGAAGTCCAGCCTGAAAAAAATCTAAGTGACAAAAGCTGAGTGTTTCTCTGTGAGTTTCATTCTGTAGTGAGCAGAATTTACAAAGAAGGTGGATGGAAATTTGTCATTGTGGAGCTGAGCTTTGTTCCATCAAGAACAGAATTATTCCTCACTTCTCATTCTAGCTAGTATTTTCAGCAGAAAAGTAACTGTCTGTCTCACTTACATGAACAATAACTCCCAGAATAGATTCTGCTGGCCCTTTTTAGGGATTGTAAGTTTTATAGGCTTTGAATAGGTAATTTTTCCTTTCATTTGCACTCAGTAGAGCAGAAAATGCTGTAAAGCCATTGAATTAATAGGTTATATAACAGCCTTGCTATGTTTCTTAAACTGTTCTCATCCATGGTCATTGAGCACTGCCCAGTTTCTGACTTCTGTACCCATGGGTACATGGCCTTAATTCAAGATCTTGTAACACAGAATCCTTAACTGGTACAATTAAAGATAATCTTAAAGGATAATTTAGGATAATTCTGTTTTTTTTTGAGGGCACTTTTTTCTCAGTCCCAAACTACAAGCATCTGTATTATAATAAGTATTTAGTGAGGAGATAAGGGCAATGAGATTATGCACAGTGGCATTAAGTGAGCAGTAGATTTTTGAAGCACAGAAAGTATGACCACTGTTGTAAAATGGGAACAGAAGAGGTCTTTGACTCTGAGTTGGAAGACAAAATGACAGCTGGAGCTGAACTGTGGGTCAGTCAGTTCCCCAGGCTGTAAGCCCACCTACCAGAGAAGGTTTTTCCACTTCTCAGCTGTTTTCTTATTGCGCTATAGAGCCATGGAAATAGTGCAGTGTAACTAATGTGAATACCTGTAGCCAAGCATCATTATCCATATCAGCTGATGTTGTCAGATACATCTGTGAGAAAAAGCATGTTTTGGCACATTTGAGGAGGTAGATAGGCGTGAAATGCAACAAAATTCCACAAAGAAGGACCTTTAGATTAATGGAAAAAATATTTTAACCTTTCTCTTCAAACAGGGCGTTCTGTGCTTAGTGTTATCAAAAGCTGAGGACACGTTGTTTATTGAATCACTTAATTATCACACAAGCCATTTCAGTATCCAAGGAGTAAACTAGCCTGTAAAGAATGTCTAACATCCGAGATATTTGATGCATCTGGAGTGCTACTTTACCCTTTGCTGTAGTGTATCTTTATTTGGTATTATATACATTGCTGTGATGCTCTGACACCGTTGATCTACTTGATAACTTAGAGAATGTGTTATTTAATTGAACACAAACTTCCTTTCATGAGAGGCCTTGCTTGGGTGCTTCTTCTTGGTTCAAATCTCACTATAAGTACCTGCTTCTCCATTAACAGTCCTGGCAGCATGGTGGATTTGACTAGTTGATAATGGGCAATGGTGTGAAGTTCTGGTGATTCAGGGAGCTACAAAGTTGAGGTGAAATGTTGCCTGCAGTCCATAGGTAGTAAAGAGTCAAGTTTAAGTGAACCTGAATGCTGTCTCGTGTTTGTTTCTAATGCTGAATAGTTCGTGTCCAGGGAGGCAATTTTGTTATTTTTTTCTTATAATAAAGAGAAATACAAATGAGTTCTTGGTGCACTGGGGTTAACAAAAATGCTGTAGTAATCTTTTTATTTATTAGTCATTGAGAGAGTTTGCCAGATTCAGTGTAGTCTGATACCTTGGGCAGTAGAGCTACCAGCCCTGTGCTTATCTCCCTTGCTTTGAAGAATTACAACCAGGTATTCCCTGGTTTTCTTGGCTTCTGTTAAGTTTTCACATGTTTTCTGATTGTGTTTGGGAATGCTGTTGTATTAGTTATGTGATGTGTACTTATTATATTGGGGGATAAATTTGCTGTTTAGTTTAATATTACAATTACTTGTAAGTTACATATCTCATTGAAAATTTCAGTTTTAGGCCAACACTCTGTTGTATTGAAAAGGTGGGAATAAGGAGTATTGCTGTGAAGAAAGGATTACATAAGCAGGACACAAGTGGTGAGGTGATAGGAATCCAAGTATGCAATAAAGCAATATTGGTAAAAAGCAGAGACTGCAGTCTCATTTATGCTGCCTTAAGGCAAGACTGACTGGCTGCTCAGTTAACAAGCTGAGGAATATCCACCAACGTGGGGAATATTTTAAGGACTAATGGTGGATGAGGGACAGAGCACATTGAGACAGATGTCCCACTTGAGACCATTCTCAGTTCTGTGTCAGTTTAAATGGTACTTTGTTGGTAGGAAAATGGACTTGTACAGTTAACTCAAATTTGAGGAAGAGAATTTTGGAATAAAGGCGTGTGGATAGTTGAGATTTTTCTCAGGTTCCTCCTCTTAAATCAGCCTTAGGATTATATGTCTTAGTCATAAACAGAATACACATCATACGCAGAACTGTAAAATAAAATCTGCTCTTTGTTTTGGCTATTAGAATATAAGTAAGTACACAGAATTTCAGATAGGTACTAGTTTGACTACTGGCACAGCACAACAATGGATAACTTTCTCAGTTAAGTTTGGTTATTTTAAAATTCTTCTGTACTGTTCTGCAGTTCTGATAGACACTTTGTCATATTTCACATAGCATTACAGACAGGCTGAAACAGGCTTTAACACTGGAAACCATTGCCACACATTGATGCCTTCTTCAACCTTATCCTTTTATCTTTCTGAGTGATATGAATTAGTTCATTTTTTAGGTGTTTGTTTATAGAGCAGCTTCTGGGAGCTCAGCTTGCCATGCCTCTTCGCAATGCTGAAAAGAGGATGTGCTATCTTATGATGTATGTCTGTACTTCTTCCTTAAACAGAAGGATTATTCACAGTACATGTTCATTTCTTGCATTTGTTTCTTTGGAATCTGAGTAGTATCCATTTTGTTTCCATTATTCATTATATTTGTATTCATTAGAGAAATATATTTTGTATAGGGTCAGTTACCATGCTGTGTTTATAACACAATCTAATTCCTAATCCTATGGCTGAGATTGTTCTGGGTCATTAGTACTTGCACAAGTAACACTTCAGGACATGGAAAGCTTCACTAGAGAGGTATTAGATCTGCTGCTTTCCATGTGAAAACATCTCTTACCAGGTCTCACCACACCAATTGCTACACAAACTGTCTTGAGAAACAATCCTGAGAGAAGTGAAAATGTCGATACAAGCAAATTCCACCCCCCTCCTCCTGCAAAGTTTATAGAGGGTAGAACTGATAGTAACTGTTGAAATCTACCAGAAGATCAATCGTTTCTAATTCCTGCAGCAATGGACATCAGATACTGTGGAATAAGCAGTGTTTCCAGGTTCTATGTAGGTGTCTGTAGATAACACGATAGGCATAACCCAGAGATTTGGCTGTAACTGGCTTCAAAATATTTTTACTGTGGACATTCTATTCTCTTTTCTGTAACTTTCTACAAGAACTGTGATACAAAAAGCATTCAACTACCTTGCTGCTTATGAATGTGTCCTGTTGTTTTTATCTCGTTTTGATATGAGAGGACTCGGATAAGGCTTCAGAGAAAGGGACTGTGGAAGCATGGCTGACTAAGCATCTTTAATAAATTGGCTTTTGGGAACTGAGGAGGAGGACTCGGACATCGTGGATTAATATTATTCTAATGGGTTGAAGGTCAGATGCTGTATATGGCAGTAATTAAAATATTATGTTACAATACTGAGAATGGCAATCTGCTTTTCTAATCAATAAACAGCTGAAGAGCTGCAAGTTACAATTCCCCAGTCACATGTATGGGGCTATTACACTGCAACTGTATAGTTAATCAATTTACTAACATCTGTGAGATGTCTCTTCTGTCAGATGCGAGGTTTCCTTGGTTGGATAAATTCCTGAATAGGTCTGAATGTTGGTAAACTTCAGCAAGGCTTTGAAAAGTACTACTCCATTTTCTGTTCTCGCTGGCTGGAAATTCAAGTCAAACAGTTGTGCCGTTTTTTCAAGACCTGTTTTACATTGGAGGGATCTGGATTTGTCCTTGAGAGGCACGCGCCCATCTATCGAAAGAGGAGAGGAAATCAATGTTCAAATGACTTAATTTTTTCATTTTTTTCCTTCCTCTTCAGAGGTGCAACCAAACAACAATGTCAGTTGCATCATTACATGTCACTTGGGAAGAAAACACTGTGGCTCAGCAATCAATGTTTCTAAAATACATTGCTGAGGAGATTCACTTTCCCCTCGAACGTAGCAAAGGAACACCCTCCGTAGATTCATTTATTGAGATATTTACATTGCAGTGGCTGACTTGTTCAGAGACTTTTATATTCTCTCATTGAATTATCTGAAGCCAATCAAGATATTTCATGGTAAGAAGTCAGTTCTTGTGGTACGGCTGCTGGCTGGCAGAAAGCCTATTAGAGTCAAAGAGCGTGAAAATTGGATAGAGATATCTGTCAAGGATGTTGGTAGCTCTGCTTCCTACAAAAACTGGAATACATAATGGATTTAGAACAGGATATAAAATGGATCTAAAATAGGAAAAAAATAAAGGATAAAATACCTGGGAAATCAGCAAGGAATTGCATCAAGAAGTAAAAAATAATCAGTGTTTACAGAAGAAAATAAGTTAACTTAAATCTTTGTGGCTTAAACTGCTTTGCAAGTGTTGATATTGTCGGGTTTCTTGAATATTTTCAGTGAGCAGCTGTTCTGCACCGTTGGAGACAAAATATACGTCGTGTTCCAGCCTATTTGCAGCAGTGGGGCTTAACCCCCTCCTGAGAGAACTCCTATTCTGAGGCAAGAGGGAGCCTGAACCACAGCAGACTTTACCTCTGTTTGCTGACATGTGCTTTGGCAATATGGGTAATTGTTCTAGCGACTATTGACTTTACACCGAGGAAATATTTCAACAGAAAATATCACCAGACTGAAACTTTGAGGCTTGGGAAATATATATTTATAAACAAAATAGAACAATAAGCTTTTTTAGATCGCTTTGCAATTAGTTCAGGAGCATACTGTCCTTGTGCTCTCTCATTTTTGATTTCATGTAGCCTTATGAGAACGTTTTGTGTTGAGTTTTTAATTAATTTAGCAAATATGATATTTGTTTTTGAAACCAGCTCAACAGCAGTAAGCTATTGGTGAACAATTTGGACAGAAACTAAGGACAGCAGCACTGTGACTCTAGAGAGAATTGATTCATAGCTGGCATCAAAACCCTTTCTTACAGTCTGGGTGCTCTGGATGAAGCTGAAAACCAAATGACAATGATAAAAACCATATCAGGTCATTTTTGCTTTTAAATAAGTGGATGCCTTTTCTGTGTTGATGGACTTTGAAATATGTCTCTTAAATACCGTCTGAATAGTATTTATCCTGTTCTTTACAACATTCTGCCCTATATGCTAGGGTGGAGTAGAGTGAATTTTGTAGTTGTCAATATCCACTTCCCTCCAAATATTTTCTGTTTGGAAGAAGGTGGAAGCTGGAGTTCATTCTTTCAAACTTTCTTCACTTCACCACTTCAGAAAATCATTAGAACTGATCCTGTAAGGAACTAAAAGCATAAACTTTCATGTCCTTACGATTCTAAGTACTTTCAGGCTTGGTCTTCAGTCTCTCCTTGCTTTTGTCCTCACCTTATCTTAATGGGTTGTTGTTGAGTGCTCCCTGAGGCACCATGACAATGAGGGGAAAGATGCTAGTGGTAGAAGACAGCTAACCTTGCTTACCATCTGCTGTCCCTTCACCAGGTGCAAGTGGCAGAGCTTTATTTTGTTCATTTTGTTTGTTGCATGGGTATCACACTTTCCTGAGTTCTTCCACATTGTGAAGTCATTGTACTTTTTCTTTGGACTACTGTGTGTGTACAGGTTAAGCAAGGTTAGTTTCAAGAGACAGAAGTGAAATCTGTCAAGGGCAATATTTATGAATGGACTTTCACTCTGCTGTAATTGAAATTAATGTTGAGTCATCTTTTCCGGTAACTTCACCAGCAGACAAATTTGAGTTGACAGAGGGATAAAAGGCCTGAATGTCAGCTCTCCAAGAGATAGCACAAAATGTAGCCAGGGCTGTAAATCATTTCTTGAAATGGTAATGTGAATGCTAATTGATCAAGAGTCGCTCCTGGAAGTTGTGTAGCAAAAGAACATACTCATTTTCATTCAGAACTCCTATTTGCAGAGAGTGAGGCAAAGAGAGCAAGTGGAAAAGTTCTGGGTGTTTTCATGCTGGTAAGGGATACTTTCCATGGAAGCACAGAGGCTGTGTTACCTGCCTATAGAAGGTTAAAACTATGATTAGATTTTATCTGCAACAGGTTTTATGATGTATGATCTACATGTTCTTCTGAAGCTGACTTACTGATTCACAGTATTTTGTAGCGTTTGCTAAGATATGTTTGCAGTAGATCTTAAAAAAACATCTGTGCTCCACTGGGACAAGATAGATCATAGAAGGTTAGGAAATACACAAGAGGGGAACATAAAATATTTTGGCTAAATAAATAGTCCAAAGGAGAAGGATTAATTTGGATGCATTTTGATCTTTTTAAGGTCTCTGTATTCTACAAATGTGTATTCAGAACTTAATCTGGGGCATATTAGTCTAAATTAATGAACTGAAGATCTTGGGACAGCTTTCTTCTCTAGATGGTACAGAAGCGAGCATTATGGGGAACTGAGAGTTATAAATGCAGGAAGCTTGCTTAAAACAATTAAAGGAGAAAATGAGAAAGCTGCTAATTTTATTTTGACAGCTGATGTTTATTGTCAGTGATGTCTCTGAAGTTATTTAGATTTTTGAGGTAAATACTTCCTGTTACTTCCAGTTGGACATGAGCATTCCTGAATGGATGCTGTGAAACGCTTAGGCTGGTATTTGCAGTTACCTGGACTAAAGTGTGCCAGAAAGACATTAGAGAAGCATAAGGTCATGGCATTTTCCATTCTATGAATATTTATAACATTGCTTAATGTGATTCTTGCTTTTTCTTTAGATGCAGAAGAAAAAGGTTTTCACTGAACTACCAGTCTGATGTTAATTCTCTCCCCTTGGTGTTAAATTAATGCAGCAACCGGCAAGGTACTCGGAAGGGCAAGAGAGCTGGTGTTCTCTGCTCAGTTCTGGCAGCTGGATGTGTGCCAGCCCTGAGTGTTTTTTTCTGCTATTTGCCAAACTACCTTACATTAGACCTTCTGAGCTTCTTGAGGCTTTTCTTACTTAAACTTCTCAACTGCAGTGAGTAACAGACATCCTGTTTGGAGACAAACATCCAGCTTGTAGTGACTGTGCAAGTTATGATCTGCTCTGTATGGATAGAATATGTGTAAATGACTCCTTAAAAAGTAGCAAGACCTTTCTATGACTTCTCAACAGCAGAGTATAAATACAAATCTGTGATGAGTATTATGTTTGGACGTTCATTTACCAGTTAAGAAGTGAATATAACTTGGGCAGCATTGTTGTTGACAATGGCTTTATATATCCTCACGTCACATGAGCTGCCTCAAGTTTCTTGTTTTGGCTGGGATGCAGCATAATTTGCTGTTTGCTAAATGCTTGGCTACCTGTGATGACATTTTAACCAGCAGTTCTCCCTTGAGACCCTGGAACATCAGTGCAAATCCAAAGAACTCCAGAAGCAGAGGGTGTGTGAACCTCAGTTGAAAGTGTCATTAGGAACCTCTTTTCATCTGGTAAAAAGTGCCCTGAGAAGGAGTGGCAAACCTTCACTTTAAATCTGATTGGATTTGTATTCCATTTGATCATTTTTCTGAATCCCTAATCTGAAAACATATGCTGGATCAAGACATCATTGTAAAAGATGTGATTTTGAATGAAGATGCATATGAACACCTCATTTCCCCCAATTCACTTTTATTTGAATGTAACTCAGTTCTAGAAATAAACCATCAGAAACTCTTCAGGGTGAAAAAAAAGTCATCCAGGACTTTCTATTTAAATCCAAAGTGTAGAAGCTGTCAGTGTTTCCTCTCCATATTTTAGTAGATCTGAAGATGCAGTTATTTCAGTCTGAAAGTGTTTTGCTGCATATTTTCACAGTGGCAGCTGAAGTCTGGGATCCATCCCAAGTATTAGCCAGGCTCTTGCTGCCTTATCTCAAGTCATGGATTTATTCACATCTGAGTTCAGCAAAAGGGAGCTTAAGTGACATGAAAACTGCATTACTGTCCAACTAGTTGGGCACAATTGGCTACCTTGGTGGTCATAAAATCTCACATCTTGTGCAGAGCATAAGGAAGGAGAATTACAGCTTTTCAAAACAGTCAGCAATAGCTATAAGCACCTAGTTTAAGAACACAGTCCTATTATTAATCAAATGAAAATAAAATAATGGAATGGTTTGGTAGAAGAGAGGGCTACAATTTTGCTCTTCAGTAAACTCACATTCATAAGCATCATTTCAGAAATTTCTTGTTGCTGCCACCAAAGAACTAGCCAAGGCTGGGTTTATGAATCTCTGTAGTGCTAGGCAGATGTAAACCTCGGAAGGCAGTCTTCTGTCCATATCTAGTATAATTGTGGCCTTATAATGAATAGTACTTCTTTTGCTGTTAGTTTCCTGTTCTCCTCCTTGTGTCAAATTTGACAACTGTGCATCCATGGTGTAATTTAAGTTTTCCACTGAGAGTAGAGATCAGCTGGACTGCTGTGCTGAAATACCTTTTGCTGAAGTTGAGTGTAGTCCTGCAGTTTGCTTCACCAGTTCTGGTGTTGGAGCAGCTGTTACTCCTTTTTGGTGGCCTAGTAGCTGACAGATAAGCTTTCTGTTGAACCTGACTGTTAAATCCAATGGAAGAGAAGCAGCGGAAGTGGGCAGTCAGAAAAAGTGGTCCTGTCTTAGTGTGCAAATCCACGAGGAGGAGCCTAAGAGGACAACAAAAATATATTAATTAATATTGATTACTGAAGGATGCACTACCTAACTGCTTCGGGATCTCACTTTATTTAGGTACTGGAATTTCATAGTAGAGTTTTTTTTATGAGATAGTTGCTATTTCTAGATCCAGAAGAGATGATGATGACAACCTTGGCTTCTTTCCAAACCTTAGAAAATGATCTTTTTGGATTTTTTACTTATAAGAATCTGCACTTCTCATAAATCATACTTCATTGAAATTGATCTGCTTTCTTCTTCCCTCTGAAATGAAGAAATGGCAGAGGAGCACACAGAATTTTGCAGCAATAATCTGTTAGATACTCATGACTCTGGCTGGTGCAGAGTGAAACCTAATTGTGCATGATGGTGAGCTACTTTGCCAGGAGAAGATCAAAAGGGTGCTAAGGATTTTTTTCTTCTGTTGTACACTGTTTTTTGTTTTGACAATACAAGAAGTCAGGGGACTAATGCTTGGTTCCTTTATTTTCTGTACACAGGATATGAAATTCTGTTACTTCAGTTCAGTTCCTA
Organism: Pavo muticus; assembly: GCA_016647715.1. NCBI lineage: Eukaryota > Metazoa > Chordata > Aves > Galliformes > Phasianidae > Pavo > Pavo muticus. The sequence continues at coordinate 1,233,315 of JACDJE010000114.1, forward strand.
ATTTGATAAATGGTTATTTTCTTTCCCTAAGCACAGAAATTGTTATGCTGAATACAGCAAAATCATGAGGATGCTTGTATAGAGGCATGTATGATTTATGATGCACAAAATGGGCCTTAGGTTTTTATTATTTGGAAGTATTAGGAGGAATATTTGTATACTAAGACTTTATCTTTGAGTGGGATTGTGGTAATTAGGGGAAGATTTATGGATTTTGTATGAACTCTAAATGCATAACAGAACAAATTTCTGGTGTTAAGTAATTTGAATTGACAAGATCTGTTCAACCTATTTTCTTGTGGTTCTTTCCTGCCTATTGAAGTTTACTAAAGTCTGGTCTTGCGTGTTTTACTGGCTTTGTGCTTGCACTTCTTTCTTGCCTTGGGCACTGCATTCACCTACAAAGCACAAAATGGGCATAGAGCATTCCTAATTAGTTCCTGAGCACAGATGGGAGGGATTGTGCTAGTGCTCAAAACCTACTGTTCTCTATGTCGTGCTGCATGGAAAAGGGCAGAAGCCAAGGAGGGCTCACTGGCTTTTCATTTAGTAGTACAGCTATCTGGTAGCAAATCACTGGTTCTGTTAGTGTAACCGAGGGATTAGCTTCAGATTTAACAACATAAATGAAAGAAAGAAAAGCCCAGTTTGAGGAACTCTGTGTTCAAGATCCTCACTTAAAATCTGACACTTCTCACTGAGCTGAACAGCATGACAGTTGGTAGCAAACAAGGAAATTCACTGCTATACTATCGCTCACTGTGGATTTTGCCAGAAGATATTTGTGTCTCTTAACTGTCTAGTAATTTGTAAAAGGCAAAAAAGCTTCGCTGGGGAGCTCTGCAGGTGTGCTGCATTGCAGTTCTATGCGGGAAATAAGTTGTTCTACCTGCTGGACTAGGGGGCTCCTGCAGGAACACCAACTTCGCTGCTCAACCATACATAAGCACGCACATCTTGTAGCATGGTTGCATTTCAACGTGTAACTTCTGGAAGCATCTCTACAATTAGTTGCTGAATGTTACCCCCAGCTTTTATTAGATTTGCTTGATGGAGCTGCAAGGGTTGAGGCTCAGGCTGACGGCTACCCAGCAGAGTGAAGCCAGCTTGGTGCCCATGTTCTGCACCACCTGCCTGTTACCTGTTGAGGCATTCAAGGAGATTTTTAGCTTTGCCTTTACATGTGGCTATGGTTATGCTGTGCATGATACAGTTGATGAACAGACATGGCATGTTGGCTGATCTTGCTAGCAGTGAAACCGCAGCTGATCAGCTTTGCGCTTAGATTGTGAAGACAGAAATTGGTTGCATGTGGCTTCCTGGAGAAAGAAGAAAATGAGACCCTCATGATATAGATAAACCATGTCCAAAGCACTCATGAAACTATGGAAGTGAAATAGCAGTGTTGGGCTCAGGTCAAGAAAAAAAATAAGATGATAATTTATTTAGTGAGATCTTTCTAAGCGAGCAGTGTTGGTGTTTGCTGCCTTGTAACATGGTCAAAGGGAGGAAAGCACAAGCAGGGCTCGTCTAGTGAGTAATGCTAGATAAATAGAAATCCTTACCAATAAATGATTAATTAATGTAATGAATGACTTTCTGCTAAAATGGAAAAATGGTGAAGCCTATAAAGGGAGAGTAGCAAGAAGTTTTCAATTTTCTAGGGAGGGGAAGCAAAGCAGCCTGCAAGCATGCAATTCTCGTTCTGAACAGGATTAATATACTGCTGTAACACGCTTGAGCTAAGTGTGACTCTGGCCTGAGTGTAGTTTATGTTCTTCTATAATTTACTGAAATGATAGATTATGTGGATAAATGAAAATATGCCATCTGTGCATCTTGAAGATCTAGTCTAGCGCTTTAGTGCATTTTCCATTAGGGAGGAGGATTATTGCTGCAGTTGATAAACTTCTTGCATTTCCCTGGATATTCAGGTTAGAAGATTCAAAGCCACATATTATTTGATCTTACAGAAATCACTTATCATTCCTTTTTTTTTATGTCTTCAGAGGCTGTAAAGATTTTGGCTCAATGTGTTAGTAACCCCCCATGTTACTGTAATTTCTTCATTCAGAACAGAAATGCCTCCATGTCTGAGTTTAGCAGCAGCAGCTGTGTATGTCAAATGGATCCAAATAGTAGGCTTTGTGTTAAGGCCAGAGGTATTGTCTGAAACGTTCCCCATCAGTTCTAAAGAAGTTAATGGGAAGCTCAGTATTTAAGCAGCTACGGACAGGTTTGGGTGGCTAGCTTATAGGAGTCAGTCAGAATATGTTGGTGATGATAAAGAATACTGTCTGTTTCAAGTAAATACACTGTCTGATTTGTGCTGTGCTGAAAAGAGCTGCCATTTATTCTAATGAAAGTGCTTCTTTTTCTTCCTTAATCATATAAATACAGTAACAATGAAATCAGTAAACCACACATTTTAATGTTTTTTTCCAGCAGCAAATTTAAGTCTGCAGTATTGCTGCAAGCAGACAGAAGGCTTTTCCTGCTAACAGATGGGGAGGATCTTGACCCATCCTTTGTCAAATATCATGTGAGTCTGGTAGCTGATTGCCATCAGGATGCGTGCCTGGGTGGGCGCCAGGGTGGCCAGGTAGGGTATGGCCGCAGCCATTCATCACCCAGCCTGTCTCCCCCCTCTACCCCCCCCACCACAGAGATAAAATGATCTAATAAAATCAACTCGACAGGGAGACATGGGGCTAGCTGGTGTTTTGTTCTTGGAGGAGAACCTTGCAAAAACAAATACAGGCATCAATGAGACGGGAGCACTCCCAGCCCCCAACAACGTTTCCAGCACCGTAACTCATAGCTTTCAATGACTGAATTGCTCAGGGGCTCTTCTGTGGTTTTTGGCCTCCCTCTGTAGAGGTGTTGTCAGAAGAAAGCAGGGCTTATTGTTTTATAGCTGCTGCAGCAGATGGATGCAGCAATGACTGGTACCACGTGGCTTTTGCTGTTGATGGTGACAAATGAACAGAAGCAGGGCAGGTAGCAAGGAAACTGTGTGCGATAATAAGGGCCTGGTCTAGTCCTAGCTTGGATTGAATAGACTCTGGATGTTCTCCTGTCCAGTGCTTCTGGCAATTTTTCCTTTAGTTGTTACTTCATACATGCTTGGTTTTATTTCCTGAATTGAGATCTAAGTTCAGTGCATGCCTGTTTGGTGACTGCCTGTGAAATCCCACATATGATCAGTCTAGCCAGAGACCATGTTTCTCACCTGAAATGGGGAAGATTTATAGTATCTTATCCCAATAGCAATAGTTTCATACTCCGAAGACCTGAGTGGTGTAGCAGGCCTTATTCTACTATATAGGCAGATTTCTCAGAGAGAGACACTTGAGAGAAAAGCTGCCATGAAGTATTTATAATCCAGGCAGTCAAAGGAAAGAGAGAATTATCTCTCATGTTTTATGTTTTGTGAACACAGAACTGTCAGATGAGTTTAGTGAATTCAGCAACAGTGGCTTAAGCTGTTCTCCTCCCCAGCTGCCTGCCATATGGCTGAACACCACTCGGCAGCCTCAGTGGCAAATCAGGATTTTCTGCTTTGAGTGATGGAGCACACAAATTTTCACTTGAGATGTCCTTACTAGCTGCTTGTGTGGTGAAGAGAGCAATAAAAGAGTTGTCTCTGTCCTGTATTTTTATTAGCTGAGCATTTATGAACTACACCCTGATTTTTTTCTTTTTCAGTTTATTTTTCACTTTGTAGCACATCCCATTTTCATTCTGGCCAAGTAAGGCAGGGCTGAATTTCATTCTGTTAGGATAGCTCAGAATACGTTACATTGTAGCTTCTTCTTATTAAGGAAACCTTACAGAAAGAAATGTTCTTTCCGCGTGAGAAGTGCATGTGCTGGCCACTTATGTCAGCGTGGTTTATTTGGCTGCTGCAGAGCTTTGTCCATCTGAGAAGCAGACCCTAAATTTTTACATGTTTTTTTACTCTCATTTAAAATAGGAGTGGGAAGCACGTGGTAGAGACACAAACAACTGAATATTTACTGTCTGTAAATCAAATTTCCAAAGCTTTGACTGCAGTTCTTATCTCTTAATAATGTTTTAATAAATTCAAGGATTTGAAGGCCACTGGGCACCTCTGTGATAATCTGTTATAATTATGCACGTAACATCCACCAGATAATTTCATCTGTATCAGGTCTATAATTTCTAATTTTGCTCAGCTCTAGGATATTTCTTGTTGAAATTAAAGAAAAATTGCCCTTGACTGAGAGCATCATCTGGAAGATAGTTCACAGACCTGAGCCTTATTTCATTCTATAGAGCAAAAAAAGTACCAAATAAATCTGATGGTGCTCAATGCTTCCTCTTTTTCTGCTGTTCTGTTGTTATATTTTGATAACCAGATTATATTTAAAACAACACCTAAAATTAAGGTGTTTTCTATAGTTTTGGTGATATATATATGAGAAATGGTCCAAGGATGCAGGAAGTTGAAAAATGTGGTTGAATGGTAGGGACGGAAGGAGGACACTGATTTTTGTCCAACCAATGTTTTTAGCTGTGGACACTGCAAGCTGCTCTGCCTTTATAAGCAGAATTATAGAATCATAGAATTGATGGGTTGAAAAGGACCACAATGCTCATCTAGTTTCAACTCCCCTGCTATGTGCAGGGTCGCCAACCACCAGACCAGGCTGCCCAGAGCCACATCCAGCCTAGCCTTGAATGTCTCCAGGGATGGGGCATCCACAGCCTCCTTGGGCAACCTCTTCCAGTGCATCACCACTCAAGAAAGAATCACTTTGAGTTTGCTTTCTAAACAGTAAATTCAATAAAATAATGTTACGTTGACAGGAAAGAATTTAAAATGCATAGTGTAATGTAAACTGGTAGGATATCTGTTTCAAGTTAAGTAATTACATACTAAATATTTTATACTATTTTAATTTTCAAGTGTTTAAGTTGGTCCTCAAAACAATGCTTCAGCTTTTCATTTTGGAAATACTACAGGACAACTTCTACACATCCCCTGTTTTTAAGCCAAAATAATTTTTAAGCAGGGAGTGCTCTCACTTCATGTGCTTTAAAGCAAAGCTGCAGTAGATTTCTTTTCTAGGGCTGTCAATACCCTGAGTGTTCTCTAACTCATTTCTGCTGAGATGGTCTTGGCTGACATCACAAGGACGTCAATTCCCTAACTTTTTTTTCAAGCACAAAAGCAAAAATCCCTTTCTCCTACACCTTATCCAGTTATCTTGCTCTTGCTCTGTGGCTCACTGCTCTTGTGAGCTGTTTATTATGAACCTGGGTTATACCATTTGCTTTGCTGCCCTCTGCAAGCCCTTTAGGGCTGGTGAGAGAGCATGGGGAGAGGGCTGTGGGGTTTCTGCAAGTGTGGGTAGAGCTGTGCTGTCCACTGAGGTGCTGTGTGTGTGCTGGCAAATTGCACAGTATGACCGACTTAGGTAACTTAAAAGCTGGAGAGCAGCTGTTTTAGCTGTTGAGTTGAGTTTCAGTGGCAAGTGCTATAAGACTTGGTTCTGATTAAGTGGCCCATATGGAAAGCTGTAACTTCCTCCTTTTCCACTGGAGAAGTTCATAGGAATTGCTGTTGTACAAAATCCACGTTCATGTTCTGCTGATGCTGTGAGGTGCTTAGCACTTCCCTTGTTATCACACACCGGAACCAGGAAAGACTTGATGTGGCTGCAAAGGCTGAGTTCTGTACTGTGACATGATCTTTCATAATAAATGCTATTTATTTGAAGAGTTTAGATCTGCCTCTGCTAAATTTTTATTCATTTTCCACATTACTGAAACATTAGAACTGTGGATTCCAGAAAATGAAGTTGTTTTTTTTTTTTTTTTTTTCTAAGCTGTTCTGTTAGTTAATTTGTTTTTGCAGGGCTTGTTATGCTAAGTGGCTCTAATGGCAAGGGGAGATGGCTCCTGTGGTGGGACAGCCTGTGTTCTCTGCCTTATACAGCGGCGGCATGGCACAATTTTGGATGGCTGCAGTGGGCAGATAGTGCTGCTGTGTTTTGCTTTTTAATTTTTTTCAATCAAGAGCTTGTAGAGCTAAATGAAGTGCTACTTGTTAGCAGGCAGAACTTCTCTGCAGGAGTTGATTGGCCCTATCCCTGGAGGTGTTCAAGGCCAGATTGGATGGGACCCTGGGCAGCCTGGTCTAGTATTAAATGGGGAGGTTGGTGGCCCTGCCTGTGGCGGGGGTGTTGGAGATTCATGATCCTTGAGGTCCCTTCCAACCCAAGCCATTCTGTGATTCTGTGATCTGAATCCAGCCTCTTGTGGCAAAGTGAAACTCCAAGTAGAAATAGGAGAGGTGGTTCAGAGAGAACATTGGGTCTGAGCTCTAAAGCAATAACAGTGATAAACAAGGCCTTTTTTAGAATATATAATTTCAATAATTGAGTTTTTATTAATATGTTTTCTCAGAGGCTTGAAAACATTTGCTTGTCTAATTTTTACTATGCTTCTGGTTGTGGCCCCTTTGTTTATTCTGAGCTTGATTTAAAAAAGAAAAAAATATATATGTGCTTATGAGATAACTTAGGGACTCCAGTTTTAGAATTTAAATCTTGTTAGAATTTGTCATTACGGACATAATGGTTTATCATAGAATCGTGAATCACAGAATGGCCTGGTTTGAAAAGGACCTCAAAGATCTTTTAGTTTCGACCCCCTGCCACATGCAGGGTCGCCAACCACCAGACAAGGCTGCCCAGAGTCACATCCAGCCTGGCCTTGTTTAGATAGTTTAGATCCAGAAGCTGATATAAGCTTGAACTTCTGGGCCAGTGCCAGATATATTCCTCTTTTTCCTGCAAGATTAATACATACAAATGTCTGTAACTGAGTAAGGTGCTGACAGTGCAGACTGTCTGCAAAGAAAAGTACACTCATTCCTGCAGTACAGGAATCTGGATTGAGCCCTGCAGGCACTGAGGGTAGCCCTGTTGGGCTGTGCTGCGGAGCTGGGGAGCAGCTCAGGCTAACAGGGATGGAGGCACACAGTGGGACCTAGGGGTCAGGATGGAGCCAGGAAAGGAAGAATGGACGTTTCAAGTAGGGAAAATCCTGGGATACTAAGGGGAAAAAAATAAAAAAAATTGCATCTAAAGTAGTCAGATACTGGTACTGGAATGGTCTCCATGATTCTCTACCAATTGAAATATTCTGATCTTGATTGGGGCCTTTTCCAATCTAAATTCCTCCTGATTCTGAATTTCAAATGGATTGTTTTCAAGGCATTATTAACATAATTCCTGCGTATTTATATACACAGTCTTTAAGTTATGAGCCTATTTTCATTATATCAGCTAAAGATAAGATGAAAAATCCAGTATGCTCAATTTGATCCAGAACAGAAGCACAAATTCATAAAATGGTTTGATTTAGAGCAGGCCTTAAAGATCCTCTAGTTCCATCCCCTGCCATGGGCAGGGATGCCTCCTGGTAGATCAGACTGCCCAGGGCCCTGACTAACCTGGTCTTGAACACCTCCAGGAATGGGGCTTCTTTGGGCAGCTGGTGCCAGTGCCTCACCACCCTCATAAGTGAAGAAATTCTTCAGTATTTCTAATATAAATCTTTTAGTTTAAAAACATTTTCCCCTTGTCCTATCACTATGTGTCCCTGTAAAACACCTCTCTCCAGCTTTCTCATAGGCCCCCTTTTAGGTACTCGTAAGCCACAGTGAATTCTCCCTGCAGCCTCCTGTTCTCCAGGCTGAACAACCCCAGCTCCCTCAACCTTTCCTCATAGGAGAAGTACTCCAGACCTCTGAGCATCTTTATGACCCTCCTCTGGACCTGTTCCAACAGTTCCACATCATTTTTGTGTAGTCAGCCCCAGGCCTGGACGCAGTACCTCCAGGCGGGACCTTAAGAGAGCAGAGCAGAAGGGGAAATCATCTCCCTTGCTTTGCTGCCACCCCTCTTTTGATGCAACCCAGGATGCAGTTGGCTTTCTGGGTTGCAAATGCGCATTGCTGGTTCATGTAGAGCTTCTCATCAATCAACACCCCCCAGTACTTCTCCTCAGGGTTGCGTCAGTCCATTCTCTGCCCAGCTTGTATTTGTGCTCGTGATTGCCCTGACTCAGGTGATAGACTTCAGAGTTAGTTTTCAGTTTTAAGTAGGTTTCACGTACTTGACACACTTCAGCAGTGGGCGTGCCTGGTAATACAAAAATAAAATATATTAAGAATGAGATGTAATTTATTGTGCATTTTGGACACCTTTGGGTCTACTGTACTTCTGGTTTGTGATAAATCACTTTTCATAAAAGTACTGCTTGGAGAGAAGAGGAGAAAGTGTTAATGAGAACAACAGGATGTGAGTGTTTAGGTAATTTTTAAGTGTGATGTGGTCTGAATTTAAATCATCATATTTGTTCTCACTGTTCTGCAAGAAAAATGGATCACAGTTATGATCTGGTTTTAAATGGGCTTCAGTCAGTCAGGTGAGTATAATGATATAAAACTGAAATAAAGCAAGTGATAGCATTTATCAAGAGAAGAAGGAATTGAGTTTACCGAGAATGCAGTATGCCCTCTAGCTCACTCACTTAATCTTGAAGGACGTTTTTTTTAATGTGGTGTGATTGCTAATGTGAGTCACAGCAATATCCATTAGCTTTGTTTGGGAACTGTACAAAATGCATGAAATTCAAATCCAATTGCAGAATGGTCAAGGACTTTGATTCATTCTGTTATTTAAGAAACGTGGTAAGTATTATCTGTAAATTTCTGGTATTGGATCAGATTTTGACTATCTCAACAAATGTGGTATATTGATTCTGATCTAACATCAGTGCAAATAAATGGGCAAACTACAAAGATTTTGAGATTGCAGTTATTGTAAACCCAGGTTTGTGTATATTTTGCAGTGAAACTCGTACAGTAAAAGCACTGTTTAGAAATCAAGGGCACACCGTATCCTGCAATCAGATATTTCTTTCTCCTGCTTAACATGTGGCATCTGTGAAGGGGTTACCAGGCATAAAGCTACTGCTTGCACAGGCAGAAGATGTTCTTGGGATGGAAGTGACTCAAGGGGGAAGGAAGATGCAGTGCTTTTAACATAATATCTTTTTAGGGCGTTTTGGCAGAAGATTGTCTTCTGGCATCTGAGTGCACAGGAGTTGTCTCCCTCCTGCTGGCAAGCACAGCTTCACTTACACTTAGTTGAATTAATATCTTCCATTTAATACATGGAGTTGGTTTTCTAATTTCCCTGCCGAATTCTTCAATACTGGTAGTATAAACAACAGACAAAACACAGAACGTGTCCCAAGGACTGAGTTGGAAAATAAAAAGAGACAAAAGTAACTTTTTGACCAGTTAGACTTAACTTCTGTACTCCAGTGGTAACTACCTTCTCATAGGACATTGCATTTGTTGCTTGTGTACCACTAGTGGGATAGGACGGTCAGCTTTCACAGAGCAGTAATCTGTTTGAGTGAAATGTTTGCTTGTGTGTGCATCTTGAAGGCCATCGCTGTGACTGATGTGTTGTGCAGACACATTTGAGGTAAAACATAATAATTATCTTTCATGGCAAAAACACAACAGTTTCCAGTTACTGCTTGCAAATACCGAAGCACAGCAGAAGCTGCAATTCACTTTCTCCATTCCAGTTATCAATACTCTAGACATCCCTCTTCTTATTAGATGAGACAGGCAGACATGTCAAGTCCCAGTGCAGTAGCATGTTACAAAAACTTGTAAGGTTTTCACTTTTCCACTGTAATACTCAGTGCATCTCTTTGCAGAACAGATAAACAAGTTATTGAAAATATTGTAGCCTGTGAATTCCCACTTAAATAATACGTGATTAAACTCCTCAAGGTCCATTCAGAGCAGTTCTTCGTTCTTTTGCAAAACAGAATTTAAAATCTTTTACTATTTTATTTGGAAAAGCAATGATGGAGAATGTGACCAAAAAACAGTCTGGTGTCCATTGTATATCTGATAGAAATCCTACCAGAAGAATAATATATTTGGTGTAGAAGAATGCATCCTTCTCTGCATAACAAGGCTACCAGAAACTCCAGTCATGTGGAGCTAAGTTTAAACAGGAGCCATTCATTAAAGGAAATGGCTTCTAATTACAGACAAATAGATTTCCTTTGCTACTTCGTAGCTTTTATTTTCCAGGGAGTACATCTTGTCTAGTTTGCTTGCACTGATGTCTGAATAAAAGACCGCAAGTCGTTACATGGATTTCTATCTGCTTTTCAGCTGTGAATAAATAGACTTGCCTAATGCAGAAGTGGTCACTTTTATATGACACTGAATAGAAAAAAAAAAACATAACATAAAAGCAGAGTTTTGTTTGTGTTCCTGAATAAATTGCCAGTAAGAGGAATTAAGTAAGTGAGGTATCACTATTGTGGCAAGAAAATTTCCTGCAGGTGAAGGAATGAGGTGGTAGACTTTGTAAGGTACAAGCTATTTCACCATGCATAGGATTTTGTAGGAATGCTATAAACATCTAGCAGTACTCAAATGATAACAGCAATGTAACGGACTTCATCTGGTCCTTGCCCGTGCACTGCATGCATTAGCACAAGAGTTTGGTTGCCATATTTGTTACTTCAGAAGTTAATATTGTTTAGAACTGTGGTCCCTCACTTGCAGCTGGAGATCTTCTACAGCACAAAAATACTCTCCATGTTCCGCTGTTAAAAACTGAATTTTCTCAAGTATAAATGAACTGTATTTCTAACAGTAGATTTAGGAATAATTTATCTTTCTTTAGACAGTGTGATCTGAATAAATGTTGAGCAAAGAAAAGAAACACAATTGCTTTCTTTCACCTTTCACCATTTCTGCTCTCCAGTGACCCATGTCCTATGCTTCACCAGCAGACACTGAACTTAGCTGTGATCTCTAAAATGTTACTGCCTTTTGCTTTCTGTTTGTGCAGATTGTCAGGATCTCTCAGGAAAATAAATGAATAAAAACTTTCCTGTACAAATTTTGAGTCAAAGCAATGCTTAAAAATGTCTAAATAGGTATTTCCTTGAAAACTAAGAATGTTTTACCTTTACCCGTTTTCCTTCTTCTGTGCTGGAAACAATGTGAGTGGCCACATGGTCAGCTGGATGACAGAAAAGATCTGGATAAACTAAAAGAAAAAAATAACTCTAAGAAATAAATTAGCAATGCTGTGGCTCTTAAACTGATTTGGCTATCTGTAAGGCTAGAACTTGGGACTTACTTCAGATGCACTATCTCACAAATCTCAGATGCTGTATCACAGCCTCAGAATCTTGTAGTTGATTGACCTCTTAGAGTTTTTTTACATTTTATTTTTTCTTTTGAAAGAGTTGAAATCACCACAAACAGATTAGGGTAGAAAAGATTGGTTCATTCAAATCAGTTTTTTTCCAGGTTATACAGCTAACTTCATTTGAAATGACCGAAAGTTTTAGAGAAGGCGAAGGTCAAATTCCAAATACTATTTTGCTTTGCAACACATTCATTGTACCTTACAACAAAATAAAAAATAAGCAACAAAAAACAACTCAACCTCCTCCTCAAATGAGCGATTCAGGTCAAAAAAGGTATTAAGAAGTCATTAAACCAAAACTACTCTGCAGAGCACAAGCCCATCTCTTTCTTCATTTGGAGGTCACCTAGCCAGTCTTGCTCCCCGGTGCTTCAGCGTCTTGTCTTGGAGCCCAGCTGCTGTGCATGCACCTTGCAGCCTGGCTATTACCACCATGAGTATGAGACCCTGTTACTATTCCAGCCCTGTGCTGATGTGAATATGGAAATTCCCCATTTGCATTACTAGTCCATGATTGTTTATTCCTATTATTTATACCACTCTGTGGATGTTCTTTGTATTGTTCCTAAAGTGTGTCCCTTTGGAACAAATAAACATTTTAATTATGTTTATTTTAACATTTGTTTGCCAAGATAAAATTCAAACTTCTGATTGGTCCAGCTGGAGAGATTGTGCTTACTGAGTCTTCTCAGATTGCTTATTAGAACTGATTACTTTTCAGTAAGGGAAACCTCAGGAGACACATAACTTTTTTTTTTTTGTCAAAGCCTCAGGTTGAGTTGTGGTATCAGCTTGGATAATGAATGTGTTCAGCCAAGCAATCTTGGGGCAAGGGAGAGATACTGACAATGAATAATTTAGAGCAACCTTCTGAAATAGCATTGTAATAGTGAGGATTTGGGAAAAGTGGGACGGGCATAGAAATAAATATGACCTGTTTCTTTTTCTAGCTCATGTACCCCACTTCTCATGCCTGCTCCCTACTGTCTATCTGCTTTCAGGGATAGAACCTCATCTCCAGAAAGAATCTGGAGCATTTGTGTGCTCCAGCTGTCCTGAAATAATTCCAGGTGACAGCGATTTATTTCAAATCAGCATGATCTTCATCTCTTCTTTGTTCTGCCCCCCAGCTGCAAATTCCCAGCCTGATTGCCAGTTAACAGTCTGGCTGGCCTGAAATAAACAAGCAAAGGAGCTTTCAGCAGCAGCTGCAGATGTTTTGGTGTTAGTTCTTTAACTTGTACCATCATGAAAAGGAGCTGTTTATTTAAAGTTAATTTTTTGCAATTGTTTTCCTGGCTCATCTGCTTTATAGGATAATTGTCTTAAGGAATTAACATCTATGGAAAAATTAGGGCCTTGTTAAGACATAGTGAATACATTTACTTACTGTAAGTTTTGTCAAGAATAAAGGCTAGAAAATGGAACAAGGGGACTCTAACTTGACTTATTTTTGTCCTGGGCAGACTGCTTCTGTTCTTTTGTCTATTGAAGTTGGAGATATGAACTCTAAGCGTTCTGAGCTCTGTGAAAGAATGCTCAGTGAGTACTAGGTGTCATTATTTCAATCATCTTTTAGGTTTTATATGTGTGCTGTCCAATTGAAATAATACTGGCCTTTGGAGTGCCTGTGAAGTGTACTACTTCTCTTTTCAATGTATACAGGCTCATTTGGGAAAGGCCCTGCGTGAGAGCAACACGTTATAGTCATAGTGGATCAGGCACATCTGAGCACTGGGGATCTGAGTGTTTCTTACTGCTAGAGCAGAGCAGCAGTTGGTTGCTGAGTCCCTGAGAACTCCTGAAACCTTCTGCCTTTGTTGTTTGTATTCCAACTGTTACGTTGTTTAGTGTATTGGAAAGCGTGATGCAGGGGACAGAATTTATGGGCTTTTAGCTGCAGATCCGAGGTACAGTAGTTCCACAGTGAGAATGGTATTACATTTATTTGAACTGATTTAGTTTTGTGTGTGGACCCTTGTATATTGACTTAAGTATGTTTGAGGTCCATTCAGTCTGCACCTGCTAAATTGTAGAAAGTGAAAGCTCCCTACAAACACTAAATATGGATAAGAGAACATAAGCCATGAATTTGTTCTGTTAATGTGCTCCAAATGTTCTCAGATCTGCCTTCACGTTTTGTCTATTTCTTCCTAATCAGTAAATTGAGAATTGTACAGCAAATTAGGATAAAGGATTTCAATAACCATAACTAGACGTGAAACTCTTATGAAGATGAGGTGCTTTTAAATCCCCACAGATTCAGAAAGAGTGGGGAAAAAACAAACTAATTTCCTGAAGACTTCTTCCAATCAATCTGTGTAATCGCTGCTCAACTGTGCTCCCGTTCCCATAGGACAGCTTCCCCAGTCAGCACATCTGCAGAGGTACGTGGTTACCAAGCTGTGCTACAGCCCAGAGCACCCTCAGCTGTGACTTCTACTTCATCTCCCTCAATTGACTACTGGCAGCTAGAGAAGGCTAATAATGAGCAGGTTGCCATAAGTTTTTAAAAAGTGGCAGGAAACATCTTAATGCAACTGTCAGTCTGTGCACGTACTGTAGGCGCTTGCTCTCTCTGATAGCCTGGAGCTTAAAAGTGCTGTTCTTTGCCAAGGAAGGGACGGCTATCTTCAATCTGGCATCTGAAAATGACAAAGAGATCTATCAAACAGAATTAGGAGCACAGATCCTTCCTGTTCTGTTTAGCTTTGTAATTCAATCTGAGTCAAACCAGAGGCCTTGCCTGAGGAGAAGTGCTCCTTCAAATCTAATGAAGCAGTCCTCCGATTTACCATCATGTGAACATTAACATGTAAACTTCCTACATATATAAAAGGTATAGGGGCATATTGTATTGACAGGAGTTATACATCAAGGTATGCTGACTTTGAAGCTCTACTTTACACTCTCTGTAGACTTCTACAGCAACCTTTCTGTTAGTCCTTTGATGCCACTCCAGGGGTCCTGACTGAATTTCCACCCTATCCATAGGACTATTTGTCAAGTTTCATGAGAATTTGTGGAAAGCTTTCCTGAGCTGCACATTGCGTGACAGTTTTGAGAAGTTTCCTTACAACTTCATTGACTTTTGTCATAAATGGTCTTTGTAGACTTTTTTTGGAATCCGCTTAATGTTTGCTATCCTATCTTGAATGTGACCTGTGATCCGGACCTTATGCTGTTTTTTTCTTTTTTAATGTTCTCAGATGATAAAAAACTCTGAAACGTGTACACGTGATATGATAAAGATGCAAAAGAAGGTGTTTATAAAGGAAGAACCCAGAGTTCTCCAACTCAGCATAAGTTTTCTACCATGTTCTCTCTCTCTCTCTCTCTCTCTCTCTCTTTTTTTTTTTTTTTTTTTTACAGACAGTTGTTTTCTACCTGTCATGTTCCAAAATACTTCTTACCACGGCTGGTACAACTGAGAATGCTTTTATGCTATATATTTATTTGAGAGGCTATGGGTACTGTTACTGCGATAAGGCACTTAATAACTTCCCAAAAATGGCTCATGAAACAAATAATTGACCGAAGATATCTTGAACTGACTTCAGATGTTTTATTTTTCGTTCTGCCTTGTTTCTTGTCCACCTTTGTTTTCATCTGTAGCATCTGAACATCTTGATTGCAATTCCTCTGCTAGAAACTGCCTTTTTCATCTATGTCTTGTGCCTTCCAGAAAGACTCTAACACCCCTTGTATTTTTTTTGGGTACTACTGTTACAAACATTGAATTCTTCTAAGGAACATTTTTTAGCCTATAGTGTTCTATAGTCAGTTTGCAAACATTAGTATGTTTCTCTTGTGACAGATCAAGATTGAGGCCTGGCAAAATATCAACTACAGGAAGAGGAACCTGAATGACTTAGAAGACTGAATGACATGCATGACTTGTTTCTGTGGACACATTTAGAAGATAAATCCTTGTCATATCTTTTGAGTTTGGTTTTGTTTACTATACCGTTGAGATTTAAAGATGAAGACATAAAAATTCATGGAAGATACAGAACCACTTAGGAATGTTTTGTGGTAATACAGCAGAGATGCTAGAATATCGTATAGTAGAAATGCTGAAAAAAAATGTGAATGCTTTCTAAAAAGGGAATCATTTGGCTGAAATCTCAGGCTGGTAGAACCTGCATAGGGTTGTGCATTCTTAGGAAAACCACTTCTCCCCTGAAGTTGGGTATCAGTACAGATGGTTAGGAACAAACTCAAGCTGACTTACAAAGTTCAATGTTTGGCCCATTTCAGTCTGAGATTCAAACTCTGCTGTGGGAATTCATTACCAAAACTAAGTTCGGGCAATAATGACTGAGGCATATATTCCATTCCCAAACTTAACTTTTCACAGCTATTTTCCAAAATCTTTGGGAAGTACTGAAAGCTGAGTTTCTAAATAGAATGAGACAAGATAGAGGAAAAAATACTTCAAGCAATGAGGTCTAACTTATTGATGAAATTAGTGCAAACTTTCATATTTCTTGAGTTCACATGCAACCATCTCCAGCCATTTCATTTTATTCTATTAACTTCTTTTCATAACGTAAGAGCTATTTAAAAACTATGGTATGCAAATGAGGTAATGTGAGTTTAATTTCTTTTTGTACAGATAGCAATGAAGTATTCCTTTTCATCNGGGGGGAATTCTGAGATTCTCTTTTTTACCCACATGCTGTTTGGCTGAGTAATATTCCAGTAATTCAGGAGCTGGCAGCAATGAAAGGCTGCAGCAGGAGCAGCATGATGCTCTGACAGCCGAATGACTCCAGCATAGGCAACAGGCCAGTGAAGACCAACTGCACTGCAAAAGTGACCTGATGACTGTCCTGAATGTGAGCAGCAGGCTGATCTTTCCACTGTAGATTACGATCATCCTGGTGTGATGTTCAAAGTGCTCCACATGCCTTTGCAGCCCTGTTTTTTCTTGCATGCTGCCTGTGAAGCCATGTCCTATCTACCCTGAAGTCTGTTGTCTTTTGAGGCTTTGCTGACTTCCCATCTAATTATTTTACTTTGGTCTGTTTTTGTGACTCTTAGAAGCAGAGTACAGCAGTTAAAAAAGAAAACTGAGCTGTCCAACCCTTTTTCTGCGCTGTGACTTTCTTTGGAGATTACTGTCACTGATGAAACATGGTGCTGTGGTATTTGACTGTCTTTTCTTGCAGTTATCCTCTTGTTTTATTTTGATTCTGTAGATTCTGATGTTAGACCTCAACTCTTCTGTGTTCTCTAGTGTTTCTGTCAAGAACTATGTCTTAGTTCGTATGCATGCTTGAGTTGCAAATCTGGCTCATTGAGACTGGCATGCTAGCAGCAGATTCTATGAATGCACATGTTATAAAAGTAATTTCAGCTGAGGATAACTGCAGCCTGCTGCCTGGTTTTGAGATGGACAATCCTTGTACAGCCTAGAGCTTTTTCAGTGTAGGATTAGAATGTTGCTCAGGCTGTACTCTTGGCACTTTCATTCCTTGTTGGAGTTGAAAATAACAAATGTAAAAATCCTAGGCTGGAACAACTACTTGACCTAAAGTTTTCAGCTTAGAAATAGATGGTTCTGTTTCTTGGATGCTTTTACCATTATGAGAAAGGTAGGCCACAAGCAGGAAAGAAATACTGCACAACTGAGTGAGAGTGCTCAGGGTATGAGAAGCAGATAAGAGCTTTTGTCTGTCAGCACTTAAAGTGACATCAACACAGAAACACTTTGCTCATCTCCCTGCAAACATCAGGTGCAAATGTTACCTGAAAAGACAGCTGCAACTGGGAAGTCCTGCTGGTTTCAGTTAGAAACTACATCTGAAATGTAGCAAGGAAGCCTGTTTATTCTACTGTCTGGGTATGTGGATTCCACAAGAGGTGGTAATAGAGGCTATTTTAAGAAGACTAACATTTATAACTGTCTTAAAAATAAAACTGCGTGGCTGCTTTTATGGTACCCTTCCAATTGACCAGTACTGCATCATAACATAGAGATCTGTCTCTGCTTTTTGCCGTCCTGTATGTTTTTTGACAACATAATGAAAAAAGATTTAAAGTTCTTTGCTTCTGCCTGTGTAGTAGCATGTGGATCAAATATTAGGCTGATCTTATGAAGCTGTGAAACCTTAAGTCTGTGCTCACTGATCTCGAGCTGCAGCTCTGTGTATTGAAAGACTTCTGGCTATGCTCACGTGTCTCAAAGCAATGGGCTTTGTATTCCCGCTCTGTATCCATACCTAATTAACCAGAACGTGTGGGTAGCACGGTGTGACTGTGACTTGAAAATGTATCTGGAAACAGGTGATACTGGAAAATAAATCTCAAATCTTAGTTCTAGATGTTATTTTTTTTTTAATTTTTTTTTTGGCTTTTGGTGAATGAAATGCCAGATGTGATTGGGAGGATGAGACATCCCAGCAGAAAATAATCTCGGAGTTCACTGCTGTCTGGCTCTGCCATTGGCCTTGCCATTTTAACCAACTAAGTCAGTATCTTCTGTGAGTTAAGAATGCAGCCAACTGGGACAACATTATCTGTTACTGGGAGGTCTTAAACTACCTCACACAGTATACGAATTCTGTTTTTCCAGCATTCAAGTTCCTGCAGAATAAGAGAACACTGAGAATTTTCAGTAAGAATTCTAGTTTCTTGAAAACATGGGCAAAAATGTTGTGTTTGTCAGTAGCCTCGGTCTTGGAAGTAATGAATTTCTAACAGTTTTTGAAGGCGGACATCAGTATGCTATATCCATCCCAGATGGTAAAGGTATAAAAAGACTGAAACTAGGGGTTACAAAGTAGGAAATATTGAGCAACCTTAATAATAGGTGGTGCTATCAGTCTTGCCTATAAGCAATCAGTGTAGTCAGGAAACTAATAGATATACTGGATTCAGCATTCCTATAAGTCAGGAGTAAGTGATTCACCAGATTTTCATTATTGATGTGTCTGCAGCTTTGTTTAAATATTATGCCTGCATTTGGAATCCTTTCACCACTGCTGCTCTATGATAGCCATCTTGAGTTGTACAACGTACTGAAATCCTGTGAGTATAGCTGTTGCCACAGCTTTTGGGACAGATGTAATTAAAATGTTCTAAAACTTTATGGGATAAAGATATTCATGACAGATTGAGAGAAGTGACTTCAAAAAATCGTTATTAAAAATAGTTTGCTTTGAATTTTACAATTAAAACAAATGTTTTAAAATGTAGGGAGAGTTTCTAGCAGTTGCTGGCAGAGGGGGCTGTGTGTCCGTGGTTAGCAGAGCATCTTCCAGCCAGGGAAACCCAGCAGGGGAACTGTAAGTCACTCCCAGCAGTGAGGAAGTGAGAAACATATGACCTAGAAGTGTTTCAGTGATTTTGGTGGGAATCATGGATGCCTTTTGCTAGGGCATAAGGTGGAAGAAATGTATCAGCTCTTGGATGGCTGCTTACTAATACTACATACATAGTATTTATTAAAATAGAGATACAACAGGACAGCATTGCAAACTATCACTGCAATAGTGTAAGACTTAATTCATTTAAGAGGACAGACAGGAGGTACTTGTGGGAAGTTTTGCTCTTTGATGTGAATCTGGCTTTAAGGCAGTTATGTATAGATGTTGGTAGACAAATTTGGTTTCTTTTAGGCATGTTTTTGAAGAATGCCGATAAGGGCAGTTTGAAAGGAAAGTTCATATTCTCAGCTTTCTGCTTTAAGATTCCCAGAGGATTGAAGTATACACCACTGACATTAAAATGGGATAGTCAATAAACAACAAGAAATTTGTCTGAATTGATTATATAAAGGAATCATGCTGCAGAAAGGGAAAATGTTAATTTGATGTGCGCTTCTCTGGTACTTTTTAAATGCAGAGAAAAAAAAAACAACAGCTTTTGAACAAAAGAAATAAATACACAATAAGATGTCTAGATAATGGGAAAATAGGGGTGAAATTTGCCATATACATACCCAATTTAGTAAAAATAAAATGTGCATATTGTGAACTTCAAGCTACTAAGTATTTTCACTTGAGTACAGTACTTGTTTCCACTTAGTTATCCCTTCATGGGCTCCTCTGAAAGTAGTTCAGTCTGAATCTAAGCCTGAAAGAAATACCAACACCTCTTACTGTAGTCCATTCTGTTGTAGTCAGAGAGGCTTTAACTGCCCTCCGGAAGCCCCGAGTGTTATTTGATCCTGCTGAGAGCATCCTGGTTTTGCTGTAGCACTGTAGTGCTCAGCGTGAGTTTGTTGCCCAAATATTTTCCTTGCAGATGTTTCTTCCCCTGCTGCTGATGCACAATCTGCCTAGGCTCAAATGTGCTTAGGTGTGTGTGCAGGGTACTGTGCTCACAACACTGGCGGTGTAATTAAGCTGTTCCTGGCTAGCAACGGCTGTGATGTGGATTGAAAATGAGTGCTATTAAATTTATGCAGGGCTCACATATTTCAGAAGTGAGATGCAAGGTCTGTACATTCAAATAAATAGGCTGACTGTATTTCTTCTGTGTGGGTTGTAGACTCCCTCTTTCTCACCCCACATGTCTACGTTAACTAAAGGCTACAGGGAAACCCACATAATTAAAAGGCACTGAGGTCATGAGCTGGTTATGAGGCAATTTAGGTTTCTTCTGCAGGCCTGCTGGGTCGATGGAAATACAAGTCTGCTTTCGACAGGAACAATGATCTTCTATTGTAAAATATGAAGGAGAAAAACGTGATTTAGGAAAGTCTAGTGCCTCACTGAGACTTAATTGGATTTTCAGAGATGTGTGTAGCATTCTGTTTCACTTCAGGATGCATAGATTTTGTCATTACTGAAGTATTGGATCTGAGATAGATCACAGTTAAAGTAGCACCCCAGTATCCGGGCAAATGTTTACTCAAGTGAGAAACTGGCCTGTGGAAAGTACTGCTCGAAAAGCTGTGCTTTTCTTTGATGTATGGCTAGAAAGAAAGACAATTTCCTGAAATTCTGTTTAGCTTCACGTTTCTGTGGTTCTCAGAACTCCCACTTGGAATTTACGTGTGGTGAGACAGTCAGCTGGCCTTAGGGTGTGCATGTGTGTGGGATGGCAGACATCACTTACCTACCTGAGCCAAGAGCCGTGTCTTCTCATACCATCAACGTTCTTCATCACCTTAATTAATTCAGCTTAGGTTACCCACCCACCTAACCTGTAATGAGCAAAATACTAAGAATAACCACAACTGTGTTTCTGTGCAAGTTATGTATTATATATGTAATTATGTATACTATACATACATTTATATAAAAAATATAAAACAAGCAAAACCCCACAAACCACCAAGAAACCACTGTCCTTATTTCTCCTTCATTTTGGAATTGGAATTCACTGTGAATCTTTGTTTTGTTATGAAATGAGGCTCAGAAATAAGCAATACAGTGGGGTGTTTCTAACTTGTTTCTGCTCTGTTCTGCCCAGCACCCCTCTTTTGTTGCTGAACTGCAATAAATAGCCTTTGTATAACTGAGGACATGGCACAAAGGTGTCTTAATGTTCCCATTATTTGGGAGATGCAGTGTATGCTGCCAATAGGAAAAACCTTCATTTACATGGACATATTTCTTGAATAGTTTTCTGACTCTTAAGCCTACCTTGTTTCAGCAATATATTTATTTCCTTATGCTAGCTAATATTCCAGTATGATTAGACAAAATCCTTTGTATATATGTTGGAGAGATCAAAAGGCACTTTTGTTTTCTGTGAATGTTTTGAGTCCATCAGAAGACAGAGAGGGCATTTGCTAGTTGCAGGCAACTTTAATATTAATTTTTTAAAAAGCACAAATTTTACACCCTCAGATATTCTTTGGTAGTTGTGGCAAACGTAAAATTATTTTTTACATATTGTATTATATAGTACTAATTAGTAATTCTAAATCTAAGTGGAATTAGACGGCAATCCAGGGTTGGGCGGTGAGTTGAGGAGCAGACAGAGCTGCTTTGGCCATGCTGTACTGAGTTGCAGCATTTCCAAGTGGATCTGAATCTTACAGGTAGTTTTCAGCCTCAGGGGAAAAATTCTTTGTTATTGTATAAGATGAATCTTCACTGTGAAATGAATGCTGTTCACAAAGAAAATGTTTGCTGAGGAATTAAATATAGGAGAGGCTTCAGCCCCTCCTTTTTTAAAAAACAAAAAAAAACAAAAAAACAAAAAAAACCAAATTGTTTATTCTTTTTTCCTTTTTTTTTCCTACATAACAGCTTAGTATCACTGAAAGGCTCAAGACTTGATGTGCTTTTTAGTTGAGAAGCTCCTGCTGTACTCTGAGCTGGGCTGCGATGTCTGTGTGATGGGTGATGCAGCTGTTTGGCATGGGAAGCCCTGGCAGTGGCTGGCTGAAACAGCTGCTTATGGTGCTGTGCTCCAGGCTTTTATCGCTTTTCTGCCCCAGCCTTCACCCAGAAGATAACCTGGGTCCTCAATAAGAGTCGGAATGTTAATTTACATATAACTTTCTTTATATATTTGAACAGTTTATTTCATTTTTGAAGACATTTCAAAGTGTATCAGGCAACAGAATTAGAAAGGCTATTCAGACTTGAGGTCTGAAGAAAGTCTGGCCCTTCCCAAATCAAAACAAGTATCTGAAGGGAAGGAAATGCAGTCTACATAGAAGGAAAAACTGCTAGTTTTTTTAGTCATCTCATAACAAAATGTGATCAGAGCTTTAGTATTGTTATTGTTGATCCGCTTTCAATTTAAATTTCTTCAGTTGGACATTTATGTTCTTACACTTCAATTTTTTAATTCCGCCTTAACTAATGATGAGTGCAAAAGAGTAATACAAAGCTGATCAATTGTGACTTTTAGAATGATTTCATGTGGACTGAATCTCTATCTTAGCATAGCAAGCGAGTCTCAGCCTAATGACACGTCATGCAACATGTACCATGATTAGTTTTCTTTCATTGTTTCTGTGTAAGATGCATTTATCAATCTGTAGCTCAACTGTGTATTATTAACGTTTTCTTGTGGGCCAAATGTCATCCACCTGTGTCAAGTTATGAATCATGGATCATGATCCACGTTTCCATTTAATGCAGCTTGATAAACAAAAAAAGCTGCAAGACAACACAAGCAGCTGATACTACCTGAAATAGTGTTACGTGGAGCGGGTGGTGTACTGGCTCTCCTTAATTCTAATGTTTCTTCCTTTATCTCTGTATGAGGTTAGAGTCCATCAATCTGTTTCTCTTTTAATTAACATCTGAATTCTTCTACAGGTGCAGGATTTGTTTTGATGTACTCCCTTGATCTTGACCCATATCTGAATAATTGAGGATGGGGTAGACGCTTTTATAAATGAGCTAATCATTATACATTAAACCCTATTAGAGTCAATTTTTTTAATTCCCAGTAGAGCTAGTAAAGTCCTTATCTGTGTCAAAATCCCCAGAACAAAAGGGCTGGCTGAGGCAAGGAAGATAAGCTTTTTCCCTCTTACCCCCTGACAGTACTTCTCAAAAATCTACTGTGCAAAGGGGAGCTGTGTGGAATCAGCTCTGAGAGCACATACTGGACACATCAATAACTAGCTAAGCATCCATAGTTTGAGGATCGCTGTGTGGTTCTTTTTCTGCTTGTCTTTCCCTTTAAGGGAAAGATAATAAATATTGGTGCAATGGTGCTAATGGTGAAATGACGTGAAAATCATTATTATCAATGCTTACAACTCTGCGAGCAGTAGTCCAGCACACTGTAATGTGTTAAATCTACAACAGCACTGGAACAGCCCACGTCGCACCTGTAACCCAGTTTTCAGGTGTTGGACTTGCCACATGCAGGTTGGGTCTGAGAATGATGAGTCCTATCTGTATTCAACTCCCCATGTGCAGAGCGCAGTATCAGCCCACACAGCAGAGAAGTTGGGAATGACAGCATAAATCAACAATGAGTAATTAAATGAGTACAAGGGAAGATGAGCATACCTATCACCTTTAACTAACCAGTTGGGAGATGAAGAGTTATGATAACTTTCTCATCTGAAAATTTGGAGGTATGGAGTTAACATTCCTGGATTTAGCAAAAACCTGGTGGTATATAGGAGATAGAAATTTTCACTGGATTTGCTAGATGAGTTGCAGATTAGGTAAATAGAAGGTGTTGTCATTGATTCTTCTCTCATGTTATTGTGCTCTCATCTCAGTACTCTTGACCAGGTTAAAGATGCAAATCAATGAAAGGCGTGTTATTTTCAGTTTAGTGTAAAGTGAAGATATATGAATTGATATGGGATTTATGGAAGGAGAGGAGCAAAATCATCACCTGCTCTAGCACTGTATGTGTGTCGTGGCCTGCTTGCATCCACTGAAGGTTTTACAGACCAAGGATAAGTTAATTAACTCAAAGGACTTCTGGAGAGTGGATGCAATAGCAAGGTCTGGCAAGACAGATGCAGTTTGCTAAGCTTTAGCACTTAATCTTCCCTAAAAGTGAACCTTTAGACAGCAATCTTTCCAAAAATGCCCTCTCTGAGTCCCAGTAATTTTCAAGGCAGTTCTAATAAACACATTGCCGTTAGGATACTTAGGAAAACATACTATAAGATTTAGACTGTTGATAGTTGAAATGTATTATTTTGCTACTTCCCCTCCCCTTCAGTAGTTGGGAGGTCTCAGCTACCATCCCAACTTAATTCATGCTATTTATTGAACCTGGCAGTTTCAGAATTACAAGTAGAGACTTTCCATTTTATCAGATAAGTTCTCTTATGACATGTTTATACATAGTCACCTCTTTTGTTTTCAGGGTACCTGCACACTTAAATGGCAGCTCACCACTGCATTGAAAGCTGTGCTTGCAATAATTCATAGCATTCTGAGAAGCTGAAATCTTTAGAGTATGGGATTTTACACATTAAGCAGTAAACAAAATGGGAGTTTTACTTAGGCTGTGAGCTAGTTAGTAAAGAACGTGTTAGTAAAGAAAGTGTATATTGTTTAGCAGAATATTTAAGAATTGGTAACAGATTAACTTTTGTGGGAGAGGATGTTAACTTTTGCAATATGTAGAAAAGACACAAATAATACACGTACTTGGTTAGATGCAGATTTCAAGTGCAGACATTTCCGACAGTAACTTCAACCCATATATGAAGGAAATAAATTTGCTGAATGAGTTAGTGGTCATTTAGCCTCTGCAGTAACTTATTTCTTGTCCATTGCTTGGCAGATGCTGCCAAGTACAGTGTGTCAGACTGCATGGTGAGAACATGATGTGTTTTATCAGTGTCTGTTTGCCAAATCTATTCCACATCATGTTTTGCACTACTTTCAAAACAACATTCCTGAGAGAAGGGAAAGAGTTTTGTGCTCTTATCCTCCTCATTGGTGCCTTTTCTGTCACATTTATTACAAATGTTTTTCAAATAAAAACATAACCTCCCATTAATAGCATGCATACAATATTGTCTTCTAATGCTCTGGTAGCATTTAGCCACGGGCAAAAGGAATTTTATAAAGAAACTTTTGTAAGGCAAGTCTTTCTAGGATGATGTAAAACTGATTGCCGTTGAGATGTAGGATATCATATATTTTCCATTTATTGAAGTATACATGTAAATAGTAGGAGGGTCACTTGGATTTTTGGGAACCCTTCATATTCACTACACTGTTCCTGCTTGCTTGTATTGATGCTGCTAAAAACTGCATTGTAGTACTAAGTATATAAACTATACTGTCCATACGGACAATGCCTGCTAAATACTCAGCAGTGGGAGAGAAACCTTCAGGCACAGAATAGGATCCAGCCCTGCAGACATATCCTTCCTCACCAGGTATATGTTGTGGAGAAGCTGAGCTCCCTCTGTGCAGAGGCAGTTGCAGATCACGTACCTCAGAGCAGTTGCTCTAATTCATGTTGAGTTGATGGAGGTCAGCCTGTGACTGAGAATCAGAGGATTTGTCCTGACATTGCACCTTTCCTGTGTTCTCAGCCAGAAGTAGAACAGAGAAAAATTGCATCTACATTAACTGTAGAAGAATTTTTCTGAAACTGTCCTGGAGGGCACTAAATCAGCTGTGCTATTGATTTTGTACAAAAGACAGCTGCAAAGAAGATGTAAAGATATGAAGAATTACAATGATTAGATTTATACTTGAGCTCATTTAACCTGCTTTGTCGTATACTCAAGCAGATGAGCAAATGAGATGAATTATCTAACGAAGGCCAGGATAGATGGGGTCCTGGGCAGCCTGAACTAGTGGGTGGCAACCGAACCCACAGCAGGGGGAGGGTTGTAACTGGGTGACTTTAGGGTGCCTTCCAACCTAAAGCCATTCTATGATTCTATAGTACTTTAGAATGATCTGAAGAGGAAGGTGGTCAGGTAAATGTAGCAACCAGCATGTAGCTGGTTGAGTTAGCTAAGTAAAAATCTAGTCTCATCACTCTGCCCTTACCTCTTGGAGGGGATGAGAGAAAAGATAGCTCAGAACAATTAAACCTAATTTCTCAACGTCATCATGTTAACAGCTCTGAAAGTCAGGTGCAAGTAGTACTTACAGAGCAGGACTTGAATTCCTTTCTCAGTTCTTTGCTGTATCAAAACGGTACAATTTCTTTTTACATACACTGTATTTTCAATAATTACTTACCTTCTAAATTAGTAAAAATGAAAAGCTTGCTTCCTTGAGTATCTTAGCATCCAGGCTTATGGGGAATAAATGCTTAAATTTTTGGTATTTTCCAAATGTGTGTCACAGAACTGACTTCTCTGTCTGAAGGTGGTGGCTAATTATGACTGAAAAACAGACAATAATGAGGAAAATATTTCACCCTCTATTTGCTTTCAAAATGGAGACCTTTTCTCAAAATGCTTTCCATCTGTTCTGAGATTTCACCAAGCTGCTGGAAACAGAAAAACAGAAGTGAAAAGTTTGATGTCATTGCAATTTGATGTTCTCATTGTAACATGAAATGCAGGGAGAGAGTGTTATGTTAAGGCCAGGGAAATCAATAGATTGTACAAGGTGTTTGGCTTGGAGGCCATAGGGGGAGAAAGAGTTTGTAGCATGTGTTCACGTATGGGGATATTTATTTGCAGGGGGCAAGAGAGATAAGCAGGAGACAGTTTTCTAAAACGTAGGTTTTATGTTAAGCAGCAATGTACCCGTCTTCCTCTGTGCTTCACTACAACTTGTGCAGATACAGAAAGTACTTTTTTGAAGCCCCTTTGCAAGTTAAGACTTGTTTCCATCCTTTAGTATATGGAAAATGTATGGAAACTTTTGGACACTGATAGTATGGTGCAAAATACTTGGCTGCCTTTTATAGTTTAAAAGACTGACCTGTGCTAGGTGACTGGCAAGAATGTTCATGCTTGTAATCAACACTTACAAATGTTCAGAAAAACATGCCTTGAAAACAGCAATTGCTAACAATCAGTAGAATTAAATCCTATGTTTAAAGTAACTTTTTAAGGAGTCTTTAGAGCGCAAACTCTATGGAGAGGATCAGTGAAACTGATGCATCTTTATAATTTTCATCTGAACCATGTCCTATGTGGACAAAGTATCCCAGATGTGTGGATAGTTGAGGCCTATGTTGCATTGTATATCAAGGTTGAAATGCCAGCAAACTTAGAGAAATGTCTTCTAGCCACCCACAGCACTGACGGCTTCTGTGACCTTATTACCATTTCTCTCTTCGTGAAAGCTGGTGATGAAAGTGCACTCAATAGATCTCTTACCATTACCCAGCCTGTTTCCTGTGATCTTCTTAAAAGAGTTAGGGAGAATTCCTAGCTGAGAAATGAATCTTAGGGTTAATGCAGTCTATCTTATCTCAGATCCCACTGGGAGAATAGGCTTTCTGTAATTCAGCTGCAGGTTATCCCTTCTTCGTGCAGACAAGATGGATGGGGAGATAGAGATGCTCGTTAAAAAGTGACTGGGGTAGGTTTTTGGAAGACAAGAAAAAAATTTACTTCCAGTTGGCCACATGAGCAGAACAGTTTAGGTGTAATAAATGGGACATTTTTAGAAATGACCACTTTTTATTCAAAGCAATATATTCAAGAAAATATGGAATACGCATTATTGAAAGTGATAAAAACATGTTGTCAGGGGCTGAATGTAAAACCAGGTTCCGCCTCATCCCCCAGTCATTATATCTGTTAGCTATCTCCTGATTAAATAAAAGCTCTTCTAGATTTAGTAACTTTGCTCTGGATATTGTGGCATCACTGTGCATGTGATGGTTTTAATAAATTTCATTTATAGAACTAAACAGAAAAGCAATCACTGGCAGAGAGGACTCTGGCTGCAATAAGTTAACTCTTTGGAAACCCACTGTCAGCCAGTGCATGTGTTGAACCTCATATCACCTACAGAACTGTAGGCACTTGCAAATAATGTCTTTTGTTTTGTTTGTTTGTTTTAATTGAAATACATAAAGAAGCCTGCAGTTGAGCATACGTGATTGTATTTGCTTTGCTTTAATGACTAGGGGAAGGGGATAACTTTTAAGAAAGGTAAAATCTCTTACAGGACTTAAGTTTTCTGTAGAATATTAATCCAAATCTTGTCCTCCTTTTCAAAGTTTCAAAGGGAGAATCAAGTACAGAAAATATTTGGAAGATGAGAGCCATCTGAAAGGACTGTGTAGTAGTGGTCTATGATGTAGAGTTTGGACCCAGACTGGAATTTGCTTGAAAGCTTATTTTTCACAACTATGTTTTAATTTATTTTCAGGTGTGAAAGCAAGGCTGCAGATCAAATAAGTGCACTTTTAGTAGTAAAAGGCAATTTCTGTGGGATCCTGTTGAATGATTGTTAAGCCTACTTTGTGTAAATCTGCAGAGGATACACACTGTGTTAACTTTCAGCTGCTTGGCTCTAAGTTCAGTCTGAAATGGGACAGATGTGCAAGTCTGGAAGTTGCCAGTTGAAATTTTTCTTGTTGGCCAAAGTCTTTGTGTCACGTGTGCATGGAGCAAGTTAAGTTAAATTATATATTCTGTGTGCCGCAGATAGAATATATCTACTGGAGCAGAACCATCATTTTAAGAGGAGCTTCATCATTTTGTGACAGCAGGAAATTGCAAGATATCAGTAACTTTTATTCATAAGTGTAATTCTGTACTGAGCCTGTATTGCAATAGCACTGGGGCGAGTTGTGGGACTTGGCCCCTTCTGTGTGCGTCAAAAAACCAACTATCTTATCTGATTGTTCCTTCAAAAACTTTGGGAAAAATAAATGAAATGATTTTCAAGGATTACGAAGGGAAAGCAACTGAAGCGCATGGGAGAGATTTTGCTGTTCTTTTTCCTCTCAGGGACAAAAAACAGGATCCATACTGAAAAGATTTTCACTTTTAGGTCTCCTTTGTCTATGCACATTTACTTTTTTCTTTCCTCTGTGTGTTGCATTTTCAGGGAGGTGAGGCTATTTATTTAAAGTAAAACCTACACCACAGATCTGAGAATAGAGTTTTAGCCTTCAGTAGTATGCACAGATAACACTGATTGTTCTAGACCTGGACACAAAATCTGTACTCTGGCCAAGCCCCTCTCTGTGTTGCCATGGAGTAATAATGCAATAATGAAGCACAAATGCTGCATGATATCTCCACCAGGAATGATGAAAACAATATACTTGCTTTTGTTATCACTGCTGTATTACACTTTGCTTCCACTGATGACAGCAGATAATTGTGTGGCTTGCTTGCATTTAGTTAAGCTGTTGGCATGTACTTGTGAGATGGTACACTGAATCACTCTGAAACAGGAGCCAGCTCCTTGGAGAGCTCTCCAATGGGAACTATGCTGATTGAGTTACTATCTTAAGGAATGAATATTATTTTTTTTTTCCCAAACGTACTTTGTTCCAACATATTTGGTGGGAGGAGCACTGTGTTCAACAAAGTTACCTCTGTTGATATTGTTCTCTTTGTACATCATTTTCAATGAAAGAGATAAAAAAAAAAAATGGCCACGAGAAAAAGCCAAACCAAGTGTCCTTCCACTGACATCTGTGAGAACTGGGTTAAACCTAGGCAGTGGAGTGTGACTGGATTTTTGGAAGGAAAAGTAGAAGAGAGATATACTTTAACCTCTTTGTTTTCAATTTTAAGTCCTATGCACTTGCTATCTTCTCAGGGCTCCCAGAACACTAAAATACATTGCTTAGCATCTTGGAAGTCATCCTGATACCTTTTTAAAAACAGAAGTTCAGGCTGTATTTTACTGAGTCGAACATTGGAAAAGAGCATTTGTTTAATTCTAATCAGGATCAGAGAGAGTTGGAGATGATAATCTAATTTAATTTCTCTACTTGGAAATTATTATTAATGTTATTATTGTTGCTGTTGATGTAATTCCAGGATGTACAGATGAAGATCTCTTAAATAAATGAACACGTTGTTCCTTTTTGCAAAATATACTTCATAACATTTGTGTAAGATAAAAATGAGAAAATGATTAAGAAGAGAAGAAACACCTCTTTCAACAGTTTGTGTTACGCTGATCCAAAGTTCCTTTTGTCTATGCAATACTTCATGCCTGCTTTTAAGTCAAAAGTAATTTTGCTGCTGCTTCTGCAGCAAAACAGGTCCTGTGATGGCAAATGTGACTTGAAAGCCCACCAACCTGTTGGCAAGATTTGACTAGGAAGTAAGATGAACAAAAATTGTGCTCAGTGGATTAGGTACTTGAGAAAATAGATGTTGTTCTCATCATTTCCCATACTCTAATCTCACTATTCAAACTACGAGGGCTTCTCTAAAAGTAATGTCTCCTATTTTATGATGTTGGCCCACAACATCAGAGATGGATGTTGGTGGTATGGCAGTAGAGGCTGAACCCTCCCGCTGATATCCCATTACATTTTGTTGCCATGTGACAGATGGCAGCAGAGGGGCAGTATGACAGAATGACGTCTGACATGAGAGTGCATATGAAGCAAAGGTGTGGAACTGAATTCTTCCATGCAGAATAAATAGCACCCACTGACATTCATCAATGCATGCTGAATATTTACATGCTCCGCTGGTGCAGATTTTTATGAGCACAGCATGCAGGCCCTTATTCATTGCTGGTGAAAAATGTATAGCCAATGGTGGTGACAGTTGAAAAAAGAGTACTGTAGCTGAGAATGTAGTCTATCAAATAGTGTTACTGTGCTTTTATATTTGCTGTAGTTTCCGTGGAAATAAATAGGAGGTGTTTATTTCAGAGCAACCTATGTAGTTTTACATCAAATTATTATGGTAGTTTTTAGTTTTCATTTTGTTCAGGTGGATAATATACTGCAAATATGTAATGATTACTTAATGACTGGATAAGTCTTATAGCCTTATCAATAGATGCTTCCTCTTAGCAACTGGAAGCACCAGT
This sequence comes from Pavo muticus, assembly GCA_016647715.1. Lineage (NCBI taxonomy): Eukaryota > Metazoa > Chordata > Aves > Galliformes > Phasianidae > Pavo > Pavo muticus. The sequence goes on from JACDJE010000114.1 coordinate 1,263,958, forward strand.
AAGTAACTGGTGGCTGCCTTGGCTTTTGGAGCCCAGAAAGTATAGTAGGGAAACACTGCAGCTGTGAGAGATAGTCAGTAGTTAATTGAAGGAGAGTCCTTTGAAAGAGTGAATCTCCACCGTCTTGCACTTCTATAAGTGCCAAGCTACTGATCTAACTCCTGGAAATAAGTTCAGATTCCAGTAGTTCTGATGGTCCAGGCTGGGAAAATGCAGGTTGGAGGCTGTGTTCACAATTGCTCTGGATTTTGACTGGGTAAAAGATGACTCAGCGGTGGATGGAAAAGCCTACTCTCTGATTTTGCTCTCAGTTGTTAGCTGCAAGGCACTCACAGCTGTATGAAATGCAGGTGTTATGTTTCGTAATCATGCCTTTAAGCCAAATTTGCTTTCCAAAAGTGGTGGATGGAGGCAGGGAAGAAAGAGAGAGCACAATGCACAAGCAAAGAGCTTGTAGCAAATTGTAGTACTTTGGATGCCTAGACATGAATTCACTCAAATTTAGTATGAAACTGGAGAGTCTTTGACCTTTTCAGCTGTTTCAAATGGAGTTGCAATGTGACAGGGGTGTCCAGGAAAGATCAGTTGTGGCAAAGGGACATGTTTTGCCTATGGGCAGGGTCAGTACATCAGTAAAGTTGATCCAGAGCTTGTCAAAGCTGATTACAAAAAAAAAAAAAAAAAAAAAAAAAAAAAAAAAGCTCCTGGATGCTATTTATTGCTCCTTTTAAATGATGTTTTATGGTGTGTGTTCCTTCTGCTAATAATGCTAAGAGCAACAAGGTTGATTATGATGTGTTTTATTTCTTAATACTGCTGTACTGACGAAAGTAATAACAGCTTTGATGTGAGGTTGTTTTGTGGGAGGAAACATCGGTGAAACATTATCTCATGAGTTTTGGTGCTTTTCTGGAACATTATCGCATAAACATTTTATTTCTTTTTCCTTTTTTGTGATTCTTCCTTTTCTGTTCTCCGTATCTGCCCCTTGTCAGTACTGAACAGTTACTTAATGGCCATCTCACTTTTTCCAGGATGACTGTTTATTTTTTCAGTCAGTCCAGAATGAATTGAGCTGCCAGGCTCAACTCATCACAATAAAATTGTTTTTATCTGTTTCTGATATTCTAAAATTGTTAGAATCTTAGTAAATGCAGTGAAGTAATGCATTATAAAGTAATGCAGTAAAAGCAGGCTACCTGGGATTGAGGTTTGGTCCTGAATGTTTGGTTGCCATACATAAACCAACTGTAGTATATCTTTTTTGCAGAATCACAGAATTGTATGGGCTGGAAGGGATCTCTAGAGATCATCTAATCCAACCCCCCTGTCAAAGCAGGCTCCCTAGACCAGGTCACACAGATAGGCATCCAGGCAGGTCTTGAACGTCTCTAGAGCAGGAGACTCCTCAACCTCTTTGTGCAGCCTGTTCCACTGCTCCGTCACCCTTACCACTTGTGCAGAACTTCCTGTGCTTCAGTTTGTGGCCATTTCCCCTTGTCCTATCACCACACATCGCTGAAAAGAGAATTTCAGTATCCTACATTGATGTTCTTCCACTAAATTACTACCACAAAGCAAAATCTTTGCATGTTCTGAAGACTGTCTAATGCTGGGCTGGAGGTGAATAGAAACCTCATCACCATAACCAGCTCGAACTTGCCATACGCACTAGATGAGTTGTAGCGGGTTCTAGAGTTAGAGTTCTGCTACCCATCATTGACTTCTTTGCTTCTAATGTCTCAGTTGGATTGAGAAGGTAATGTCTGTGCTGTATGCTTTCTTGCATCTCTTTTCCACATAACAAAAGCATGCGTTTATCATGATGCTGTGAAACAGAGGTAGTGTTATTAGAAATGAAAGGGGAATTAGGCCATCCAGTGTTACCTGCCGAGTGTGAGCTGCCAGGAGCTCTGTTTTAAGTTGTGGCACAAGTGTCTTAAAAACTTCAGATCCTTCTGGTTAATGTGTTTTCACTAGGCATATTCACCAGAATTGCTCTGACAGGGAAATTGCTAACATCCAAGTGAGTAATTACCAAAGAGCAGCCATAAACAGACTAAGTAACAGTTTCTGCACAAAAGGATTTAGTTTTTTAGCAGATCAGAAATTGAACACGGAACAGCTATGTCATGCTGGTCATGAAGATGGTAAACCCTGAACAGGATTTATTAACAGATGTATAATCTGTGTGACACTGGATGTAATCTCTCTCTGGTTGGCACTGGTACAGAATCAGCTGAGAACTATGTTCTCATGTCCCACCTTTTGAAGAAATCGTGGCCTGATCTGAAAAACCAGGGAAGAGCAGCAGTGCAAAGAGGAATCCTATTAAGAAAGACTGAGTTTTCAGTCATTAGGCTAAGGAGGAACAGGATAGTAGTTTTTCAGGTATGTAGAAATGTCGTAAATTTTTTTTTTCTCCATATGTGGTGAATAGGACAGAAAATGAGGGAGTATTAAGTATTTGATATGATGTAAATTTGACATTAATTATCAAAGAAAAATTGTGTTAAAATTTAGGAAAAGCCTTTTGAAGGTGGTGATAATTAAGCTCTGGGCTTATGAAACCTCAGTCATGGTGGGTGTTCTCTGAACAGATGAGAGAACCAGTCAGAGGGATGACATGAGGAACTTTGTGGCTTTTTGTAATAATCAGTAACTCTCATACTCACTCCAGAAGCTCAGCTGAATCAGCATATTAGTTCAGTTGTCAGATGTAGCTGATAATTGAAGTATTTTCTTACAGTATATTCAGAACTTTGAAATGACTTATCATAGAATCATAGAATGGCCTGGGTTGAAAAGGACCACAATGATCATCTAGTTTCAACCCCCCTGCTATGTGCAGGGTCGCCAACCACCAGACCAGGCTGCCCAGAGCCACATCCAGCCTGGCCTTGAATGCCTCCAGGGATGGGGCATCCACAACCTCCTTGGGCAACCTGCTCCAGTGCGTCACCACCCTCTGAGTGAAAAACTTCCTCCTAATGTCTAACCTAAATCTCCCCTGTCTCAGTTTAAAACCATTCCCCCTTGTCCTGTCACTGTCAAGCCCTCTCTAGGCTTTGTGCATTTCTTAGACTAAATCATGATGTTTTAAAGCTCTTAGCTTCAATGAAAAGGAAACCGCTACTCCTACAGTGTAGCCCTTGCTACTTGTTTACTGGCCTTTATTTTCTCTTCAATTACAATAGTGTCTACCTTTGATACCAGTTATTTTTGTTGTTGGTTTTGTAGAGAAATTGAAGGTAATGAACATATTATGCAATGTAAAAATAAGGTTACTATGATGCTTTATGCTGCTCATCAGATTCCTCTGGTAATATTCAAGTCTGGCATCGTCCATGTTTTGAAGATTAATGTATGTTTGATGTGAGTGAACGTTTTTATAGCCCTTAGAGAGCTACCATTTCTTCATCCATTGATGCGCCAAGGTGGTCATGCTCTTTTTTTATGTGAATAGTCTGTCATGACGGGAAACTAGACAAAAAAAATGAACATCAAAACTTGGAGTGTTTTCTTGGATTTTATACAAGAGTCTAAATGAAAATGAGTGGATTATACTCAGAGCTCAGGCTCAGAGCATATTCAATGTTGTATGAGAAGATATTTTTGTTTGTGTAGCGTGCAAGAGTGAAGGTAATGCTAAGAAGGGGGATAGTCTGGATCTGATCCAGTACATGATAGAAACAAAAGCCCTAATTCTGAAGATCTGAAAAAATTATTTTCTTTGCTCATGGTGGGGGTAAAAAAGGGAGTTAGCACAACTCACTTATTAATCCCCTTTTAAGGGCTTGCAGAGAACTTGAGTGGTTTACTGTGCTCTGGGTGTGTCTACGCAAATGTTGGCTTTCTCTCATCTTGGTTGTAAATTGTTTCCAGCGCGTGTTCAGTAGTTATCTCTGAGGGCATATTATTTAAGCTGAGTTAATGAGTTGTCATCATGTAGCATTTTCTATTATTTAACAGAAAAAGCTTAAAGTTTATCTGGTGGATTTAGAAAGGGAAAGAAGGTTCATGTTCTGCAGTTGGACTTTGAAATTCACTTTGGGTGAGCTTCCTGCTGCAGTCCTGCCAGCAGCCTTGTACTGCCTCCTGCAGCCTGTGGAGCTGAGCCACCCCAGTGAGCATCCTCCACTGGGAGATCGCTTCAGTCAGCATAGAGAGGCTAAATACTCCAAGGGAGCATACTGACCTCAGCTGAAACAGAGGAGAGTAGTTGCACAAGCAGATCAGAAGTGTGGGCAGTGCTGATAGACTGTGGTTGGCAGTCAACCTCAATTGCCATGGCTGCAGATGAAAGAGAAAGCTGGATTTGTGCACTTCCCTTCTCACTGATATACTGTTATCCTAGGCTGTACAGGAAAGGATTTCTGTGTAGTTTAGAGACAGCTTTTTAAAATCCTAGAAGTTGCCAAAGTGCAGTTCAGCTCTTTAATAAGAGCTGTTCTCTAATTTAACTGCCCAAGGAGCTGTCTCTCATTCCTGGCTTAGTAGGAATGCAACATGCTCCTGCTAGCTCCAGCTCCAGAACCCTGTTCCTGGTAACTTCCTTGTGCTCTGGGGCTTTGTGCTTGGAAGTGCAAACATCCAGTTTGGCAGAAACTCCACTCACTTTTAAAACAACTGTAAACTTTTTACACCTTCTTAATATCTCCAATCAACGTTTTTATTCTCTGTGTATGAGCATTTGATTATATCTAAAACATGGGCTAACTGGGAGCCCAGAGAGAAATGTGCCACAAACAATTGTCCCTGGGGAAGGTAAGAAAACTGTAACTGGGACTCCCCATGGGACTGCTTCTCCTTTGGAGAAGGACTTGGGGGTCCTGGTGGATGAAAAGCTGGACATGAGCCAGCAGTGTGTGCCTGCAGCCTGGAAGGCCAACTATGTTATGAGCTGCATTAAAAAAGGGGTGGCCAGCAGGGAGAGGGAGGTGATTGTCCCCTTCCACTCGGCTCTTGTGAGGCCCCATCTGGAGTACGGTGTCCAGGCCTGGGGCCCCCAGTACTAGAAGGATGTGGAGCTCTTGGAGAGGGTCCAGAGGAGGGCCACTAAGATGATCAGAGGGCTGGAGCACCTCTCCTATGAGGAAAGGTTGAGGGAACTGGGCTTGTTTAGCTTGGAGAAGAGAAGGCTCCGGGGAGACCTCATTGTGGCCTTCCAATACTTGAAGGGAGCGTATAAACAGGAGGGGGTATGACTGTTTATGAGGGTGGATAGTGATAGGACAAGGGGGGAATGGTTTTAAATTGAGACAGGGGAGATTTAGGTTAGACGTTAGGAGGAAGTTTTTCACTCAGAGGGTGGAGATGCACTGGAACATGTTGCCCAAGGAGGTTGTGGATGCCCCATCCCTGGAGGCATTCAAGGCCAGGCTGGATGTGGCTCTGGGCAGCCTGGTCTGGTGGTTGGTGACCCTGCGCATAGGAGGGGGGTTGGCACTATATGGTCGTTGTGGTCCTTTTCAACCCAGGCCATTCTATGATTCTATGACTGCCTCTAGGTTTTCCCTGTTATTTCTTCCCACGGCCAGTCAGGTGGTGGGAGGATGCAGTTATGAGAGAGAGTTACTGACTTATGCAAACAGGCTGCACTCATTTCTCAAGCAGCGTGACAAACACCTACATTTTATGCCTGTTCTTATCCAGATGTAAGGTAGCAATAGTCTTCCTTTGTTCCTTGAAGTCGTTTTCTCTGGCAGATGTGAAGCTTCCAGGAAGCAGCTTTTACCTTTTGGAAACTATCGCTTCTGTGTTCCTTCGCACAGTGAGCGTCTGTGGGCTCCTTGAGGAAGATTGTGTAGCTACTGCACTCAGCAGCTCTGCTTCGTTTTGCAGCTGCCATCCACGGGAGTGCAGCACAGAGGCTCTGCAGGGAGAAAGCTGATAGCTAGCTAGGTAGCACAGAGAAGGGGTGAAGAAAGGTTTAAGGAATAAGAGAACTCCAGGGAAAAAGGCAGTGTACCTGCTAACTTCACAGTTATTCTTCTGTTAAGCTTTTATCATCTCCTTGAACCACTGCGAACTATAATTTGGATGCTTTCAGTGAACCAGAAAATTTGTAGTGCGCAGTCACAGCACGTGGAAAGAAGTCAGGATCTTACATCATGATTAGTATCTCATACTCATATCAATCTTCTTTGCAAGTTGACTTTTCTTCAAATAAAAGATGGGAAACTAATTTCTAGAGGAGTCATGCAATAATATGCTGCCTGGTTCCTGCATTACCTTTACTGTGTGTAATGCTTCAAGACCTTTATAATCATGTGACCTATTGAAGGGGATAACAAGCATTTTGCTCAGGTCTCTGAAGTATGAAACCATGATTACTTTCTTCTGATTCTATTTAGTAACTTCAATAGCAAATTCCTGTATTTACTTGATGAGGCAAAACAAGAGACTCTGTAATGATTTACTTCAAACTGAAAAGTAACAAAACTTGTAATGAGCTTCTCTCAAACAAGGAGTCATTCTGAAGCATTTCATTCACAATCCCTTTAAAGTGTCCTCAGAATATTCCTGTAAGTGTCGATTTTTTTAATATATACATTAAATATAGCTAGAGAAATAATTGTTCCTGAAGCCATTAAGTTGGAATTCAAGCGGACAGAAAAAACAGATGATGATAATAAGTGTTATCTCCATTTCAGACCTACAGAGAATGCAACATTTGTAAGCATGAGATGTCCTTACGAGTGAAGTACAACTTCAGTTTCTCTGCACCATCTACTCTTACAACAGCTCTATGTCTGAGTTAAGCTAGTAGCACCGACTCTTTGGAATACACCAGAAGCTGACAAGAAACTGTCCAAGTAATGAACTGTAAAACCTTTTTATTATGAGAGAAATGTGGGTACAAAGAATTTTCTTTAACCTCTTGAATGCATATAAAATAGGTAATAAGGTATCTTACACATCAACTGATTAAAAGAACAGAAAAACATGCTCACACATCTATCATGTGCTGTATTTACAAATCATAAAGCATTTCCAGAATTTGCTCTGTTTTGGGTAACTTCAACATAATGAATGAACCTATCCTGGCATCTCTTCAGTTTTTGCTGCAGTGAGTCTTTTACCAAATGAATAATTTTTGTGCTCTTTGAAAATTAAATTTCTGAGAAATGGTGCAAGATCTTTGGCAGAAGGCAAGGTGAAGTTATGTCAGTACTATGATGCTTTGCAGATATATTTTCTTCTCCACTCCCCTCATGCCCCTCAAGCTCTTTGTTCCAAAACTGGTCAATTTTTGGCATTACTTGGTGTATGGGAACTGTTGAATCATGGCCTGAACCTCTGATTAACCACCTGAGGCAAGTGCTGAGTCAGCCATGGGAGCACAGGTGAAGGCAATTCACCTGTGTGCCTGGAAGGGGTGGAGCCAGGCTCCACCTCTCCTAGACCTCATTTAAGGGCTGACTTCCACTGAGGAAGGATCTCTTCCTGGAGATTGCTCCTTGTGGAGTCTTGTGAGCCTACAACACCAGTGAGCGCCCTTCATTTATATTTGATCATCTTTTCTGACATAGTAATCTTACTAGCCTGACTCTATTGTATACTATATAGCATCTGTATACTTATTAACCTTACACTTGCTTAGAATATTAATTTTTGTGGGAAGAAAAATTTCTTTTCTTTCTATGAGGGTAACACCTGTAGTGAACGGAAACAAAAGGAAAGTAGGACGTAGACCTAAGAAGACAACTTTGTTTTTCTGTATCTGATCCAAAGTATCAGTGTTTGTTCCTTAAAAAACAAAAAGGCATCTCAAAGGATTTAGTGTGATCCAGATGATGTTCAGGGCAGAGAGAATAAAATGGAATGGTCTGAAAGATGTTGTCATATGCTTCCTAATTGGACACATGATTGTTGAAAATATCAAACAGTAGCTGAATTTATTTGGCATTCAATAGGGGATTGTATTTCCATAGAAAAAACCTAATAGATGGTATACAGTAGAAGTGACACAGTAAAATTTTCTGGCCTGTGTGTTAATTGCTCTGTCTGAATTAATACAGCTGTATTATTTATTGGAATACAGCAATCAAAGCAGCTGCTGACTGTTACAAAGGGGGAAGGGCATTTCAATTAGCAGTCATTGCTCCCAAAGGTGCAGTAAAGAGAAATAAGCAATAGATGTATGCAGGTATTCATGGGAGAAACTGTAAATGAACGGCTCATTTTTGTACTTGATCAAGATCTGAAAGGATTTATGCTTTGTGGAGATTCTCAGTGATGTTCAGGATGGTTTCTCATATTGTTTGTTGTACAGCTTACTACAGTTTCTTGTGGCAGGTGGTCCATTAGTATTTGCAGCAGATGTCTTTATTTCCTTGTGGGGAGAAAACAAATGCAATAAGTAACAATCAATTCATAGCTACTCAACAAGGAGCTCAGATTTACTCTCTGAGAGAAGTGAGTCTTGGTATCCAACTGCTTTGGCCTTCTGATGTTTGGGCAGTGGCCTACTCTGTACCTCTCACGTATGAGATGATTCTTGTTTACACTCATATTTACATAGTGTGTGATCGAGAGTGAGAGAGGAGAATGAGTGCCAAGGACATTTCCTGTGGATAGGGAATGTTCCTTTCCTTGTCTATTGAAAATTTCCAAAATGCATAGGAATTGTTGGTCTACCTAGAATCTGTGATAGTGGATTGATTTTTAGTTTTCTAAATAAGTGGTGAGTCTGGTAACCTGCAGGTTTTTTTTTTTTTTTTGTTTTTTGTTTTTTTTTTTTGAGGCTGACATGAGGTACTCTTTATTAATGCATGGAAGAATCCATACAGAGTGTTGCCTCAAAGGTGTGATAGTTCACAGCAGTATATAGGTCTACACTGATGGAGTAATTTAAGCTTCTTCTTTCCAATTTCTTTTGTGTTTTTTTTATACAGTCATTAAGAGCCTGAATTGCTTTCATAATTAGTGCTTGAGTGGTTTTATTTCCTTACTTTAATAGGTTCATTCAGGAACTCAAGATTCATGAAAACATGATTTGGATCTTAATTCTTTCGTTGGAACTTCAGGGATTCCTATTACCAAGTTTCATTCACTTTGCCGTTCTTTGCTCTTTTATTTCTATGCATTTTTTCCCTACAGTTTGACTTAAATCTCTACAAATCTTCTATTTCCTATGATCCTTCATAGTTGCATTTACCTGTGGGTGAATGGTGAATTATTCAGAAAATACTGGTTTGTCAGAACGTTATTTTTTGGTCTTAACTGAAAATAAGCACCACGCTACTAAGACAGAGGTGGTTTGAATCCTGACACAGGATTGTCTGTTTCATACATGAAAGAAGGAAGATCCAGACTGATGTCTCTGACTGATCTCATTCACATCTGAGCTCTGACCTGGAATATTGCTTATCAAACTGTTTTCTGACAACTGCAGTTGTTGAAGAGTCCATTCCAGCCTGCCATGGGGGGATTGACTGTTGTTTGTGTATGCAAGTTCACATGGACATCTCCCTGGGTAGCATCTCTTTTGGCCTAACCTCATTGCAGTGAGCTTGCCTGAGTGCAGCACCCAGGACCAAACTATTTGCACAGCCTATTTTTTTTAATTATTATTTTATTGTTTTTATTATTATTTAAATTAAATATTGTATCCAAAATATATTTATTTGAATGAAATATCCTGTGTTGCTTTACTGAGTTTCGGGTTTTGCATAAGAAAAGTTAAAAGCAAAAAAACAAGTACATACAGATAAAATCACTAGTTTCCCAATTAGAACGAAGACAGTAAAATATAATTATATAGAAGTCCAACACAAAACTGAAATCATTATATCAAGCTAGTTCATAGGTTAGGTATCTTGACCAAGAGACAAATAGCTATGATGAAAAGAAGGTCTCTGACCTTAGAGTGTATATCATGTTGCTGAAAGAGAGACAATGTCAGAGAATAGAAAACAGACCTTTTAGTACCTGAAGTTGAAATTCAGCATTATTTATGAGAAAAAAACCATCTCAAAACTAAAAAATTCATAAGTCTGTTTGCAAAGTTACTTCTTTCTGTGAAGGTGTCTATACTTTTATTACAATATTACTTTAAAAAGTAGATGCTCCTTATTTTTATTGAACTGACATAAACTGTGTTGCAGTATTTCACTGGTTCTTCCCATTCCTCATACAGTGGGAACCTGGCTCAAAGCTAAGGCGTTGCAATCAAATATTTGATGTAATGAAGCAACACCAAAGTGTGTATGCCCATAAATACGTATCTTTATCTGTATAAATAAAGTCCTTGTATTGGACAAGATAGCTAGCGATGAGCAATGTATAACAAGGCTAACTTACAGAAAGTCTCTTTCCCCCTTAGAATACCAGTTACAGGAGTGTGAGAGGAGGTGGTTTTTACTTGTTTCATCATCTTTTTCTCCCCCTGGTTTTTCACTACTAAATGCTTTGCCTTGCTTTAAGGAAACAGGTACTCATCGCTTTTGACTTTTGAGAATCATTTAGCTAATTCATAAAATAAACTTTTCCATGGAACTGTCATGTTTCAGATACTGGAATATTGGTAAATTTAGGCACATAAGAAATTATTGTTTTGAAAGGACATGCTCTTAGTTAATATGGTTTATCCCTTTTTTTATTTCAGAGTGCTGAATGCAATAGATTTCATACTTCCACATCTTTACTTGAAAGAGGCTAAGCTTTAATCAGTCAGTAAAAAATAGAATTCTTTGGCAATACAGATTTGCTCTGAGTGAGTTCAAATATCAAATGCGGTCTGAAGCAGCATGTAGTAGTCCTAAGAGCATCTTTTTAGTGATGAAATTCAATTTGAACTCTTCCTTATCAGGCTCCACTTGATTGTTTTCCTGTAATTTCTTCAAACCTTGCCATCAATCAAACCAATGTCTAAGAAAACTCACTAAAGCAGAATTTGAGCCATCAAAATATATTCATGAGTTCGGAATAGAAGAACCATTTAGGAACTTTGGATTGGATGGACAAAATGTCCTACTTGTCTGCTGAATTATGTTTAAACAGAGTAGGCATACATGGTTACATAGATTACTGAGTGGTTGCAGAGAGGTTCCACTGCTGGATGCAAGGTCTTAGTTTGGCAAAACAATAGGGACTAGAAGTGAAGTGGGTCTGGTATCAAGAAATTTTGATTTGTCTATTGCAGGGCTGGGGACAAGCTGATACTTCATTCTAGAAAATAATTTCTTCAGTTATTAATTAATGTGGAAAAAAAAATACAAAAGGTAAAATTCAGTCTTTTTTTCTTATTTTCAGCTGAGAGATTTTAGTTATATATTCAGTTTTTCTAGGTAGATGCAAAGTTTACAGATAACATTATAATAAAAAAGAAAACCCTAAAAAAACAAATTAGGCCAAATATAGAAATAGTCTGGGATCTTTACATACATTTATGTATTTTAGAGATTATGCACCTCTTTTCATGATTCCTCTTTGGTTAATTGTTCACATTAGCTTTTGCAGTTAGCTGAAGAATAATGGCTTTTCCTTAATGGATATTTTCTTCTTTCTCTGATTTAATTCCTCTTCCTTTGATTCTACTTCTTCACCAAAATCTGATGTATAATGAAAGAACAGAGCAGGGATTATATACCATGGCATTTCTGAAATTTGGCAGAGCATAACTAAGTGACTGTTGTTATGTATTCAGAATGTTACTCCCTCACAAAGCAAAAATACCTATTTGCAATAGATTGGCAATAGCTTTATAGCTGTGTTTGGACGATAAAAATACAGACCCCTAAGAATGATGGTTGGGAAGAATAAGTGGTCTGCTCAGGAGCTAGAAGAAAGTGATCTATCTATGTAACTCCTGTTGCAACGTGCTTGCTGCCAAGAGCAAGAATAATGTCTTTTTATCCAATATAATAGCATTTATGTAGACCATGAAAGTCTCTGAAGTTTTCACCTTGGAAAGGATAACTTACTAAGAGAACTGAATGTTTTCACCTTTGTTTTTTTTTTTTTTTCTGTTCAGTTTTACAGAGACAATTTTTTGCTCAGGGGAAAGAATCTAGTGCTATGTGAAAGGTGGGGAAAGCAGAAAAACAAGCAGTTGTAAAGTCATGTTTTCATCTTACAAAATTCTTGTAAGGATCAGAGTAAGCGTTAAAATTGTGGCTATTTTTCTTCCCAAGTGAAAGAGGTATTGTTTGACTATGTCAAGGACAAATTGTAAATCACTCTAGTAAAAGTGCTCAACAGAGTTTCCGCTGTTGCTTGGTCTTGCAGATAAATCCAGCTATATTACCATGAAGAACGCCAAGCTTGAATCACAATCTAAAAGGAATCCCCCCTGCTTGTCCTCAGAAAGGCTGAATGTTTTTTCTCTGTTACTGATCTTGACTGCCTATCTTGACTAAGGGTTGTAGCAGTTTTACAAGAGTGAGGGCTGGTTATATATTTATTTAACAATTAAAAAAAAAAAATCCTAAATGCCATCTGGTTAGCAGTGGGAAAAGTATGTTAGTTCACTAGATCAAACAGAGGGATTTGTACAAGCTTTGAAAAGGAAAGTTATGTTTGCCAGGAGCCAAAGATAGGGTTTTCTGCTGTAAGAGTGGCTTCTGTTAATTAGAGGTAAAAGCCTCATGGGAGCATTGTAACAAAGCCAGAGCAAGTTGACTGAAGTTCTGTTTACTAAACTTGAGAACTTTCTGCTTTCTCCCTGTCCTGAGAGTTGGTCCCAGAGTCTCCTTGCTCATTTCCCCTTTTCTTGACTTATACTGCATACACGATATTACTCTTTAAAATCTTTTTTCTAACTTTTCATCTAAAAGGTATTCCCTTGCTCCCTAAGTACGTGACTGCACGTTTCTTGGCAATAGCAAAATTTAGTTTCCACTAAATTCATGGAGGCAAAGATGGGAGTGTATCTTCTGCCCCTTCACAGCTTCATGGGAGGAGGTGGAAAAAAGAAGGAAGAAATTGTTCTTGTTGGCATTATCATGGATGTTGCCATAACACAGTGGTAATTCCTTGGAAATGATATCAATTTCATTTGGCATGGCACACATTTAGAATTACAGTATTGTGTTTTTCATGGTGTTGATCCATACCTGAATGATTCGGTTCCTTGCTCTTGCTTCATCAGTCCTGCCCAACAGTAATTAAGCTACAGTGGCCCTTTCCAAAGGCAGGGGAGTTTAAATATCAGTAATTTGATCTGCCCTGTTTACTGATCTCTGCTGTTAGCAGAGTTGAAAGAGAAATGTTTTAATTAAAACGATTGGCAATAAGTTGGTATAATGCCATAATTTGCACTGGGCCTCTTCTAGAAAATGACTTAACCTCTGCCTCCGTTGCCAAGGCAACTAATGGACATAATTGTAACTGGGTGTATGTAGGCAGCAAGAGGAAGGCCTAAAGCTTTTTTAAATTGCTGGGCTATGATGATGTTAAGGGATTAAAATGTGATATTAGCAAAATGTATCCAAAAAGTCTTTTCCACACTTTAAGTTTAATCTTCACAGTTTGTCTTCTGGTACAATTTTGTGTCAAAATCTTCCAGTCTGTAGTCTAAAACCTTATGATGTCATACTTACTGAAGTTCATTAATGCAGCAATGTATGTATAATAACTTGTGATATAATCTGGAAATGGCAATGGCTATTCTACTGGGATTTAAGGTAATGTATTTGATGGAATCTTGTCACCAATCTATATTGAATCAGCAAAGAGTTAAGAATTAGATCATGTCTTATAAAGTATCTTGAATTACATTTTTAGACAAAAAACATGAAAAACGCTTTCTATCTCCTTCTCTTGCTTAAGGTTCCTAATGATCATGGACTCCGTGGAGTTCATGGGGGATGTTCTAAGAGAAATGTTAGAGTTCTGAAGAGAGCTTAATCGGGCAGCCCTGATTTGATGCCAGTCATAGCAATGCACGTGGAATTTGATGGGATCTTTTAAGTAACATTTAGATTCTACTCCTTGTAATTTGTATTTTATTTTTTCCCCAGGGAGAGGAAGGTAAAATCAGATGTTTAATATGTTGTTTCTGTGTTGGAAAATATGCAGGAATGGAGTCCAAAGAAATTACAATTTTTATTGAGAAGATAGAAAGGGTGCGCTTTGCTCTGTGCACTTTCTTTCTGACTTGATCCATCTCTAGCATTTAGGCTTTTAAAGATGAGAAGAAAATAAATAGAATCTAATTGTATAGCGTGACAGTGCAAACTACTGGTTTCAGAAGTGTAGACTGAAGCATGTGCAATCCCCTATATGGAGCTAAGTATACAGCCATTTGAGGACTTCTTGTATAGTTTCATGTTTACCTTTCTTTTGCATACATGTGCAGAGTACCCAGAATACCAAGACATAAAGAATAAGGAATAGTGAAACAGCAGAATGAGTAGTACTTAGCTTTAGGAAAGGAAAGGCATCTGAAATATCATGACTTAATCAGATAGCTGGTTTGCTTTCCCTTTATTTCTTTATTAGTACATGTATTGGGGAAATTAATTTGATAATCTGTGCAGTTCATGATGTAGTATGATACACAATTAAATTAATGATAAAAATTCTTTCATTTTGTTTTTAAAATCATTGCTGGAAAGAAATTTTATTCCAAGTTTACAGAATTCCTAGAACAGATACAATTTGAAAAATAAGAGCCTGAGCCATGAAAACTCTAATAACTCTCAGTTCTCAGTCTTTACATTTTGCCTTTCTCTTAAATGAGGCAAGATAAGAGTTGTCAAAAAAAAAAGTTTTGTTGAAAACCTATTAGTACAGGAAGACCACAAATGATGCACTAACAAGTTGCATATAAATTTATTGACCATGTCTTACATACCTTAGCGAATGTGTTGAAAAAGAAGAAACAAAAGTGATGATTGTATAAAGGAATTTATGAAAACATAGAAGTGTAGGCCCTAAGTCGACAACTCTTAGCACTTGAAATAGTTGAACCTCATGGTAGATATTTGCTAACCAAAACAGTCTAAGTTGCCTGGCTTTTGAAAGGGCACTATATCAGAATATGATGCTGTGAGGACAGTTGCATGCCCATTGATGTTTTTCTATTTCCATTCCCATATCCTCACTCCAAATACAAATATATTTATTAACATATGATATGATAAGATATGGATAGTAAGAAATTTTAGTGGAAAGCATCACTGGAAAAATACAAAGTTTATGTTGACTTTTAGGAAGCTAAAACAAACATGAGTAACAAAGCTACATCACGGGTTGGGAGAAGTAAAATAAAGAGCTCTCAATCTAAATTTCTTAATGCAGTGTTCATTTTTCTGTCTTGCACCACACTCCAACACCTTTCTAGAGAGTGGAAAAGTAAGATGAAAGCAGCCAAGGAGTGGCAAATGAGGAGGAGGAAATATAAAGAGGAAATCAACGTTGTGAGCATCAGTCCTGCAAGAAGAGCGGGTTCTGATGTGCACAGTGATGAACGTGAACATGGGTCAGAGAGGTGGGAAGGCATGTAAAGGGAAGACACGTGCATGTGCTATTACAGAAGCAGATGAAAGGCAACCAGATGCAGGAAGTGCGAAGAACAGATGCTGATCTTCTTCCCTATCTCTCATAAGTTTACATGATAAAAGATGCAGGCCAGATATCTATGCTGGTCAGTGGAGCATATAAACAGCACCAGGCAAAGGGCAGATGCATACTCCCTGCAGTTCCCAAGGGAACCAACCCTGAAGCTGTAGTTCAATACGGTGGCTTGAGTTTCCTCTGGCCCTGCTACAGCTGCAGTTATGCCATAGTGAGTTTAGATCATGAACCTCCAGGCTGTTGTGCTGACAAAACAAAGTGGGGGAAAAAAGCCCTGCATGACATGGCTTCCCTGAGTCTGATGTCTAGGCTAGTGATAAGTCTCTGGAGAACTCCAGCACTCAATACTTCAGCCCTAACTCCTGCATGTGCTACAGCCTACATACAGTTTTGCAGCACTGAGGAGGCATGTGCCATCTTCTTTACCTGCCTTGATTTGTGTTTCCAATCAATTTTTTTTCTGAGGACATGCTCTTCTGAAATGCATTACTTTTCACTTCAAGTTGATTTTGCCAATGAAACCCCCAAGAACATGAACAATAGTTGCTAATCTCATTAGATAGTTAATCACTTTTCTATACACAAGTGTTAGGATAGAAAGATTACAACTGGTGCAAATATTTGTTCTTGTATTTCTCACTTCCATAATGACATGTCCCCTGGGAATTAAAGGAGAAAATGAGACTAAACTCTGGCAAAGTGGGCTTCTAAATGAAAATGTTAAATGCATTTGAAGAAGAGAAAGAGTATTCATTTGCTGAAGATCAAAAGGCTTTGAAAGGGAAGAAAATCTCAAAAATTAGAGTAGGTAAAGAAAAGTACAAAAAATTAGAATTTGGTGACTAGAGCTACAGTGATTAAATGAACAATTTCAGTTTAAATCAATAAGACTGCAAAAAAACTTTTAGTACATGGTTTAATCTTGAGCTATTGAAAATCGCAACACACCTGCTGGAACAAATTGTTGTGTGCTTATGCTCTATTGTTGCAGGGAATGTCATTTACTTTATTAAGAGAAATGATAACGATAGATCTGCAGTGTTCTGTGCAATTAGGAATATAATTCTCATTTCTTAGAAGTCAGATTGACAGCCATTGTTGAATGGTCCTATTTAATGAATGAAGATCATTTCAAAACTTTATGTGGTTAGAATGCTTGATATCCAATTCATTCAGGTGTTGGAGGCATTTGGTTCTAATGATATCCTTTTAATCTTTCATTTCAAATAGTATATCTGGATTTCAGCCTTTAAAACCAGGATCAGCTGAAATCTACCTCAAAGTATGTATAAGTGTGTTATTGTTTGGCCTGTAGAAACCTTGTCATTTCCTGTTAAACTGCTGAGCTGAAGAACGTGTAGATGGTATTCCTATAGAAAGTACTCTGTGCTGTGCACTTAATAAATTGTGGCTCCGCAACATATGTATTTTGGCAAAGCAAAGCAGAATATTTGGCAGCTTCAATTCACCCATAAATGCCTTTTCTTCACGTTGGTAAAAAAAAAA